>CAJPEV010001127.1:0-76840 GCA_905338385.1 Darwinula stevensoni
TTGCATCAAAAAAAAAATCAGGAAAATGGGACTGAAAAAAGTGCACTAATGGTGTTAACAAATTTATTATTATTATTTTGAAATGTAGACTCAGGGAACTCCATGCCACCCAGTTTCAGCCTTATACCTTTCCCCATTTTGCTGACGATAAAAAATATATTTGGAATCCAAAAGCTGTGCTCTGGGGAAACGCTCAGCAGAAGTTGAATTTTTTCTTAAGTCAACATCACGTCCATTATGCGTGCGACAGCTGCTATTTTTCTATTTCTGCCCGATTCGCTAGGATATTAAAAATTCTTTGAAAACATTACATCCCCAAGAAATATGCCCCCTAAAAATATTTTGGAAATTTGACATTTGAGCTGAGTGCTTCACCAGTCACGTTCTTGCCATGTCACTTACCAAGTCACGACCTTTCCATGGGTCTCCGTTTGTTTGACGGAAAGAGAACTATATAAAAAAATATGTTCCCCGAAAAGGTGTGCCCCTATGGCGCGTATCACCCAAGTGGAATTTTTCCTGAACTCAGCATGTGAATAGCTACTTATATCAGTCAGTCAGTCACGATAGTCTATATATAATACTAGGGAATTTGTTTGCCCTTCGGGGAAACAAATTCGCTTTGGACGCGCCTTCGGCGCTCTGCGATCTAAGGCATCCCTTTTCGATGCTCACCTCTACTAATGCGGTCAAATTCCTTTGTTCATGGGTTCAATTCTCGCACCTTAAAGTAAAGGTGTCAAAGAACATATTCATAATGACGCCATGTCATTTGTAGCAGAAGGATCAAGAATTAACAACTGTAAGTATGTCGCTTAGTGTTTCATTGGTATATTCAATTCCTGTCTATGGTCGAGGCACTCTTGACAGCATATCGATCTCCAAAAAAGTAGGAGTAATAGCAGCCATATAACCACATAAGCCACTTCAGAGTTTTAACAATAAGATGGCTAATATTAAAGATCAATGTAGGCCTAAGCAATCGTCCAAGGGTTAGATATTAGCTTGCTGAATCATTCCCATTGGCAAGTACCGCCAATGTCGAACTGTATCTGTAGTATGCAAGCCAACAGCTATTTATTTTCCATCCCGTTTCCTTTGAGGAGGAGTATGCATGAGAGTAGTATTGGCCTAAGCGTCCATCCATGGGGTAGGCCAAGGCCTGCGAAATTTGTCCCCAGGGCGTGTACACCCCTCCCTCCCTCCCTCCCTCCGAAGTCTGAATTCCTCTACAGTGAACAATAACAGACACTTCCTTCAATGAATGAAGGAGGAAGGAACGTGTTCATGAGAATGGCGTAAGCCTACATCTCCATCTGGGGGGATAGCTAGCAGACACATGAGCTCATTACTTCTGAGTTTCAAGGCGATAATTCCAATTCCACTGTAGGGACTTTATCATTATTTTATTTTATGGCGAAAGGACTCTATGGCAGTTCCTTTTTCAAATTCTTCTTCTAAAGGTTCCATGCAGTTGTCTATGAAAAACCGTATGAACCGTATATGCAGACCGTAGCTATACCTTCCCGTTTTGTTGAAGTGTGAGCTTTGGCCTAATCGTCCTTAAGTGAATTAGACATAGCCATCTTATATCGAAATACCAATGGAACATCTTATACTGTTTCCTTGCCAGAAAATGAGAGTAGAATTATGTCTTTCCTCAGCTAGTCATCAGGTACTTCTTTGCCAAGTTTAAACTTTCTAGCACCCTCCGTTTTGCTGGATCCATGCCCCAAGGGGATGGATAAAAAATGTTTGCATTTTTCCTTATCTCATCGTGTCGGTATGCACGTCCATGCCACGTTTACGCTTTCCATGTCTCTCCGTTTTATTCAAGCAATGGGACATGGAAGGCAAGAGAAGCCAAAAAAGGAAACACGGATTAGCGGGGACTTGAAACCAGGCCTCACGATTACCGGTCAGTAGTGCTACCACTACACCACCTACACGTCGACAAGCTTTAGCGTCTCTCGATGACATCCTTATCCATCACGATGTATATTTTTAAAAAACTTCTCCCCCACCCCCAAAATGTGTACCCCGAGGGCATGTACCTCCAAAGTCAGATTTTTTCTAAACTCTGCATCCCAAAATATACATGTGTGCCAATTTTCAAATTTCTAACCCTTCTGGAACATGGTTAGAATTAGCGTCAGTCAGTCAGTCAAGATCGTCTATACCAGCTATTGAACAGGTACTTCTTTGAAAAGGTTAAACTTTCTAGCACCCTCCGATTCGCTGGATCAGAAAATTCATGAAAATTTGCAAAATATGTGCCCTCGGGCGTTTTAACCAAAAAGTACCAATTTTACCGAAATCAAACCTCAGTGAACTACATGCCCACAAAGTTTCAATATTATACAATTGCCCTTTTCGCTGGTGAAAAATCATGTTTGGAAAAGCCGACCCACCCAAAAGCAATGCCCGGAGGTGATGCACCATGAAAGCTGAATACTCCATCAACTCAATAATATCACGTCAATTATACATGTGCCAAGTTTCACCTTTCCATTTCTGTGCAATTCGAAAGGACAATTGCTTTTTTTTTAACAACGCCCCTCGAAAAATTTTCCTCCCAGGGATGTATCAAGACTTAACATTTTTCTTTAACTCTTTATCTTGGTAGTCACATTCATACAAAGTTGCAGCGTTCCATGTCCATCGGTTTAACTAATGGAATAAAATTATGTGAAAAATCTCCCTTTGAAATTCATGCCCCCAGGGCATTTCATTCCAAAGTTTGATTTTTTCTTCACGCAGCATCCCAATAGGTAGTTTAGTATCAAGGTTCATCTTTCCACACTAGCTCAATACACCAGAACAAAAAAAAGCACTTGAAAACTTTGGCCCCCAAAATAATGCCCCCAGGGCATGGATATAAAATGTTACATTTTTCCTGAACTCATCGTATCGGTAGGCACGTCCATGCCACATTTCAGCTTTCCATGTCTCCGTTTTATTCAAGCCCCGGGACATGGAAGGCAAGAATAAAAGCCAAAAAAAGGCATGGAGTGGCCGAGAATTGAACGCAGGTCTCACAATTATCGGTTAGATGCGCCACAACTACACCACTGAAACGGTGCAGTAGATAGGCATCTCTCGATGACATCCTTATCCATCACGATATATATTTAAAAAAAACGTATCTCCCCCAAAATGAGAGTAGAATTATGTCTTTCCTCAGCTAGTCATCAGGTACTTCTTTGCCAAGTTTAAACTTTCTAGCACCCTAACCTCCAAAGTCAGATTTTTTCTAAACTCTGCATCCCAAAATATACATGTGTGCCAATTTTCAAATTTCTAACCCTTCTGGAACATGGTTAGAATTAGAGTCAGTCAGTCAGTCACGATCGTCTATATATATTAGATGAGCGCTTTGACCTTCGGGATCTTAAATGCAGCCAATGAGGAATCACATATGTTAAACGAGATTAATTGGTAAAATCGCCCCAGCCAACTTTAATTCTCATAGGCGGGAATCGTCAACCCTTTTTCGCTCCTGGATCGTAACCTATGAACTTCAACTTGTTCTTTCATCAGCCGTCCAGATTCATAATTTCAAGGGAAAGTATATTCCTGTCGTGGCTGGGAGTCAATTAAAAGTTGGATGGCTACGAAATGCGAAAGGGAAATAACCTCAGTGTCGTTTTTTCCGGTGAAATTACTGATCTGCAAATGAGCTGGTTCTGCGGATTTTGTTTTCAGTTGTAAAGAAACGAAACACAGAAAATAAAAAACTACAAAATTTTTTTCTGACAAATTGCACGTTAATCGGAATCTTCTACCATATTTAGTAGTTAAAAGGAACCCAAGCAAATTGCATGACATAGTTACCAGCTCAAAAAATAAAGAACATCATCGATTATCCAATATTTCTATATTCGGAGGAGAATTTTGAGATGCTACAAAACAATGCATCATCTAGACCGGATCTCTCCACCTCGATTTCAAATTCCTGATTTCGTTGCATCTTTTCGAGATGCAAGAGAAGATACCAGCGAAAATCCAATGCAACAAATTGAGGGAAATTCCTTCCTGGATTTTACATTTGCTACTGTATGAGAGGCAATGCATCGAACGTTCCCAAGGTGAGAAACATCTTCATTCAGCAAACACCAGAGCCTCTCGAACGCCTTATGGCCAGAAAAAAGTACCATTACTTTTCACTGGGGTTTGTACTCTCACTCTGTCGGGAGCTGGCGTGCCCAATAAATCGCAAGGCACGACTTCCTTGACAATACATGGATGTGGGTTACGTTATTACTTGTAGCAGGATTTGCTTATGCAATAATTTTCCCGTTTATTCAAATAGCCAAAAGATCTACCTCCGATGAGATGCTAGGCCGGACGACTCCCCACCTCGTCCTCACTCAAAGTCGTTAGATTCAACAAGAAAAATATGCATCTTGCTAGTACAGATTGCCTTTTATTGCAGAACTCTGAAAAGAATACACAGTATCTACCACGCACAAAATCAATGTATTAAATTCACTAAGGTAACGAAATAAGCGCACCACAAACGATCAGAAACAAGCAAAGTCCCGTATTCCCGATATTTACCTAATTCGTACAGTTGTTTATTCAACACATTTCCCGGGTTGTTTCTCGTTTCTCCAATATAGGGAATGTAGACTGCATGAAATTCACGTTTCAGGAGAATGTAAGATTTCAAATATGTTTCAGACGCGGGAATACCTACATCCCTGTGACACCCTTAATTCCATTCTTCAAAGGCAGTCAGTGCACTTTCATGAACCATGACGTGGTAAATGTATCACTCTCGCTAAAACATGACCTCAACATATAACACATGCAATCTCATTGCAATATGCACACGAAAGAATGTTGCTGAGCTCTGAAAGGATTCAGTTAAACCAAATTCGTTTTCCTTGATATCCCCATGAATAATATAATGAACAAGGAGGTGCGTGAATATCGGAGAAGACATGTCCAACATTAAGGGAGTGATGGCAAATCTAACGTAACTTGGAGGGATTATTCCAACCTGCCACATTGGGGATATTGGGGTCAAAGGCATTACTCGCAATTCAATTCACACTCCGTGCGAGTTCAATATGCAACAATCGATGGATGCAGGGAATTGGAAAGAAGCTAAAACTACTGGTTATAATGTTTTCTTCATCTCACGCACAACACTCTCAAGAATCCTTAACAGCTGCTCAGGATAAGGATATAAAGAGCACGCCTACGAGAGTATCATATCTAGCTCAATATGGAACGACACCATCAAGTCAAGTGGAATGTTTTTCTTTTCCAGTAAACAAATGTACCATAATCAAAACACCTTCAACTAGTGATATCTGTCTTATGACATATTCGGTGCGATGCAGAATGCATCAGTCGAATCAATTCAATTCAAGTTTATTGGTCGACATAGAGTACTCAATCGACGTAAATTTACTTTAGGGACAAAGACGTGAGGAGTAACAAGACAAATATGACAAACATGGGTATCATCAGAGGCGTCGTAAACAAAGAGGACATCATTTAACTTTCTATGCTGGCTTTCCGGGAAAATATAGCTTCGGTTAAAAAGGAGTTGTGGTGGAGGTCGCCCCACCTACTTAGGTCTTCTTTGAGTTGCTCACAGCACAAACTTAAAACAGCTTGATAAAGACCCATAAAAACGGAATAGACTTCATTAGGAAGCGTTAGGTAGTCTTTCACGTTCTGAGATTCAGAATTAAGACACAAAGGGCAGATGTGGTCCCCGTTTCGTCCCATTAGACGCGGGAAATTCCCGTGTATGAAGATGAACCGCCATAAAGGTCCTCCTTTTCTGTCTAAAGAGATTAACTTTCCTATAAAAGGTTTTGACTGGTAGATTTGCCTAAATATTGTAGCAGAGGGCATAACTTCCAACTTTCTTTGCCATTCGGCTCTAGTTTTTAGCATACACGATTGTACCATCACCCTTATAAAAGACTTGGAGGGGGGAAGAAAGTTCCACACATAAGAGTACCCCTCATCGTGTAGGGAGTCTCTTACTGAGGCCGGCCAACAGGGACATCCTCTCTTTAGGAATTTCTTTTGCTCAATGTACTTATAAAAGACTTGGAGGGGGGAAGAAAGTTCCACACATAAGAGTACCCCTCATCGTGTAGGGAGTCTCTTACTGAGGCAAGCCAACAGGGACATCCTCTCTTTAGGAATTTCTTTTGCTCAATGTACGCTGCTCCAATAAGCGTGCTCGCTGGGTACGTTTGAACTTTGAGCCAATAACCGACTCGCCTTTTGAAGCCTTCAACTTTAAATGACCTAGATGCGAACAAAAGCAGGAGAGGGGTGTTTGGGAAAGACATTGGAAGTGCCAGTAGACCTTTGAGGAACCGGGCAATGAGGAAATCTAAATCCGAAAGGTTATGATCGTGAACGAGTTCCATACCGTAACCTGCCACTGATACCACGAGGCTATTAAAAAGCCGAAGAGCTTCGGGGATTTGAAAGCCGGATATTTTGCGTAGCGCCTTAAGGGCTGCAGCACTAGCGATTTTCGCCTTTGCTGTTCTTTCCTTTACATGTTCTTTCCATGACCCTGACTTAGATACTATCATGCCTAGATAAGGAAACGTTCGGACCGCTTCAAGCCGTTGCCCTTCATATAGAAAGGCGAATTCCTTGGACTTTCTTCTTTTTTCTGTGAAACACATAACTTTTGTCTTCAAAGTATTTACCGTTAACCAGTTCGTCTTTGCATATTTTCCTAGAGCTAACAGCAGCATCTGCAGTCCTATTTGGGTTCTAGAGAATATGACCAGGTCATCGGCATAAAGCAGGCAGGGGATACCCCAGCTGGCCAGTGTTGGTATATGAGCTTCTATCAAGTTTAATTCTGCTCCGATATCATTAATAAAAAAGAGAAATAGGAGAGGCGATAATATGCACCCTTGCTTTACCCCGATATTGGATGAGAATGAATCTGATACGGAGTTAGGCGTCACGCGTACGCAGTACTTTGTCTCGTCATAAATCGCCATAAGAAAGCGCAAGATTTTATTACTAATGCCTATGTTATCGAGTTTTTGCCACAAGATAGGCCAGTGGACGGAGTCGAAGGCTTTCTGAAAGTCCACGAATGCTGCGTAAAGAGTTTCTTTGTTCAGTCTGCAATATTTTGTGATCAGCGTGTCCAAAACAAACACCTGATCAACGGTGCTCTTCCCTGTTCGGAAGCCCCCTTGTAACGCCAGGAGAATGTCTCTATCTTCCGCCCATAGTCTCAGCCTACGTTCTAGGATCCGACTGACTATTTTATGGAAAACTGAGAGGAGGGAGATCCCCCGAAAATTGTTTGGGTCCGCTATCGAGCCTTTCCCTTTATAAAAAGGTATCAACATTCCCAACTTCCAGTCCTCTGGGTAGCAGGATGATTCAAAGCATGCATTTATGATCCTCGTGAGTGGCTGGATCAATTCGGGAGCAAGGTGTTTAATTAGTTCGTTAGTCCAAGCATCATGTCCTGCTGCTTTACCGCGTTTTAATTTCGTAATTGCTTCATAAACTTCTACCTCAGAAATTGAGGCATCGAGGAATTCATCGTTTTTTGTTCCGAAATTAAGGGAAGGGCATGGGGTATCTGACTTGAAGAGGAGTTCGCGGAAGTAGGTAATCCATTCTGTTGGTGTCACCTTTGACTGAACAAGAGCAGTCCTTTTCCCTCTCAGCCTATTCAGGGTTTTCCATAGTTCCCTCGAATTATTCGTTCTTGCAAAAGAAGAGGCTTCTATTGAATTTTTTTCTAACCATTGCAGTCGGGCTTCCCCAATAGCATTTTTGTATTCACTTTTAGCTTGAATATATTTTATTCTACTTTCTTCTGTGGATGTCTTTCGAAATCTTCGTAGAACCTGTCTCATCGATTTCTTAGCTAATCTACATCTAGGGGAAAACCATTCTGCTTTGTGGATTTGAGTGTTGCTTTTGTCGTCTAGTCCGAGGCAACCTGTCATATGTGCCAAGGCAAAGGTGAACAATCGCGCCATGTGGTTCACTGTTTTTACATCTACCACGACAGAGGCTGTCATAAGGATACAGAAGTCCGAGATTGCATCCCATGTCCCATCCTGTTTCTTCAAGTCTACCCTCCTCTTCATCCTCTCTCCCCATCTACAATGCCTTAAGCATGTAATTTCGTCTGCTACTCTATACGTGGAGGACTGACGCAACAAGAATGACGCGATGAGGGGGAAGTGATCTGAGAGATCCAAGTCCAAAACTTTGAAGTCAAAGCAATCCCTCCATAAGGTCTGATCAATTATAATATAGTCAACAATACTGGCACCATTATGCGAGATGAAGGTGTACTCTCCATTCGAATCTCCGAGTCTGCCATTTAGTACTATTCCTCTACAAGTGTCTATAAGGAGCCATAGATCAGACGCGTTCCTATCAGATTTTTTGTTATCTTTGGTGTTACGCAAGACTAGCCTTCCTTCACCCAGTGTAGCTTCGTCGTCTCTAAGGAGCCATTTCTCTGATTCCAGACCGAGTCTAACGTTGAAATCGCCCGCCATTATCCACCTGGCGTTTGGGTATTCTAGAGAAAAAAAGGTAAGGTCTTGCGTCAGGTCCTCAAAAAAAGAACGGCTATAAAAGGGAGATCTTTCTGGGGCGCGGTAACAAAAGGCCAGAAGGAATTCGTACGCATTAATCTTGCACCAAAACCACATGGCGTTTTGCAATCCACTTGGTGGATTCAAACTTAGTATAGAGCTGCATAGGTTTTCTCTAAAACAGCATACAATTCCCCCAGCGAACCTACCTCTTGCACTACAACGGACAGCATCACTTCCATAGACTAAGAATCCCGGAAGAACACATTCATAATACCTATCCAACCATGTTTCATACAGACCGATTATGTCCACTTTCGAAATAAGAACTATAAATTCCGGGTCTGTAATCTTATAACGGAGTCCTTGCACATTAAAGGATAACACAGTGACAATATCATTGTGTTTATCTTCGGATTGAGCACTCAACTTGTCCTATCCATTATGATCAAGGTCCTGGTCTCCACTCCCTGATTGATAACTGAATCTGCTCAGGTCTGGCTTATTGTTCCGAGTGCCACCCTGCGGGTTTCCTTTGGGGTGTGACCTAAGTATTCGATGTGATTCTTCTTGTTGGTAATTACGCTTTGGTCGCGCAGCCGGTCGACGTTGGAGTTGTACGGCCTGACCAACACTGCTCTCCGTGTTACTATCCGCTTGCTGTCTCTTGATGTTGATGTTCAAGGGTTCCCTCGTGGTCATAGCTACTGGGAGCTTCTGCGATTCGTCCCAGGCATATATTGCGTTATCGACAATCAATTTGTCTTTCCGTAGATAGGCTCTTATTCCAGCCTGAGTAGCTTCGGTCATGAACGGCATCAGGAGTTTCCGAAGTTTACGAATTTGGGGGGCCCAGTCCATACCAACTCCAACACCTGCTATCAGTCCCTTCTTCGCGACAGAGAAAAAGGCCATTTTGGCTTGTGAAGACACAAATGACACTAGAATGGGGGCAGGGGAGGTGCTTGCTTTCAAACGTTGAAATGATGTGATACCCCAGGTAGAGAAGGTTCCTGGGGCTCCATTCCATGCCTCATGGCTTTGCGTCTGTGTTTTTCCCTTCACCATCTCGAAGAGTGTTTTCTCCAGATGGTCTCTTGTCTCATCCTCCGTTTGGGGAAGTCCATAGATCATTAAATTCTTGGCCCTCTCTCTGTTGTCCATGCTGGCGACTTGAAATCGGAGATCGAAGATTTCCTTTTTAAGCACATTATTTTCCTCTTTGAGCTTCTCCTTTTCTAGCTCCAGGTTTGTCAGCCGCTCGTGATAGTCCGGGAGTGCTAGTTTCATCGCCTTAACGTCTTGCACCATCTCGCTAACCAGGTTCAATTGTTTTGTTGCATTTTCCAACCATTCATCTGTGAAGGGGCCTGGATTCTCTTCAACATCTCCCGCTAAACCCATCCCCATAATAGGGAACCACGTGGTGTCTGTAAGAGTAACCTCCAGAGGTATTCCGGTGTGGGAATTGCAGGATTCCATTGGTTCATAGGTAGCAGTTATTCCCTTGGGCCATCTGCAGAATACGAATAGTGAACCATTACTCCGGTCGCAAGACATCCGTTGTTCAGGAAGTACTATCATCAGCAGGCAGGCAGCAAAGAGCGCTCGTACTCTAGGATTCGGTGAAAGATTCAGTGTCGAGCTCCCTCTTTCTCGATCAAATCTGCTTGGTCTTGTAAGGGGACGATTGCTGTGGTTTTCGCCTTTCTTACCGCCGCGTTTGTGTACCAAAAAACACACCCATCGACTCAAGTCGGGTACTTTGTCCGGTTGGTGCCGAGAGGTAACGCTCTATCTCTGTGGGTACAGAAGATAAACCCCTTGCCTAGTGACGCTCAAGTTTCAAGCAACATCAGATGTCGCCCCAACAGCCGTGTGTGTCAGAGCCTGGGGGCAATCGACCTGCGGACCTGTAGTAGCAGCCACATATAGGAACGGATCACTGCGAGTTCAAAGTTCGTTGTACAGATGTCGCCCCAACAGCCGTGTGTGTCAGAGCCTGGGGGCAATCGACCTGCGGACCTGTAGTAGCAGCCACATATGCTAACACCTATTCAGTCATCCGCACTGGGTCAATCCGGGGTTATCAAGAAGACCACTAGGGGCCCATTGCCGGGCTCGCAAACGTTTATGTGCCATCGCCTGAGTGTCGTCGACACCCGCGAGGATTGACCCAGCTGAGATAAGTTAGGTGTCTGTTCGTGTCGAGTCGGCGTGTGTGTGGTCGGCGCCATTTTTCCTGGTGATCAGTCGAATCAAAGGAGTTAAAAGGAAATAAAAACGGGACAAAATTTCGATTTTCCAAGAAAGAAGAAAACCAGTGTTTCTCATGCCTGTCATTTATTTTTGTGTATTTATTGCAGTTTAGTAGTGAGTGAACGAGACCAAATTGTAAAAGGAGCTTTAACTAGAGTGTGAAAAGGACAGGAATAATATGAACCTATAAATGATGAATGCATACCCGATTTCAAATGGTATTGATGGTGGAATATATTGAAAGTACTACAGCAATAACTCTGCAGCCAAATGTGTTCCACTTCTGGGCGCCTCCCATTGCTTGATACGCACCGACATGATAAAACAATCAGTACCTTTCAAAATGAATATACTGGACGCTGTAAACACTCATTTCATGTATTTCAATTATTCTTGTGCTGAAAAAGTTGGAACAGCTAAATTGTATTTTAATCAGAATTTGACACAACTTCCCGTAAGAGTGCGGCGTATTTATATTAACGTTTTACATCCGCCGAGAACAATATGATGTATCCCAATAAACATTTTGTGAAGTGTTTTTGCTTTCAGATCTTCTGAAGACATAACCAAAAGTAAATTATTTTCTTGGTACCATTCTCATGGGGCAGAAGGGTACAGAACATGGAACTAGCGTGGAGGTATTGCCATTATAACAAGAAGGCGTCAGGAAACGATCATCATATTAAGCGCGACAAAAATTGTGACCAATCAGTTCTGGGTCATTGTACAAACCGGTTTCATTTATGGAGTTCCAAGGTAGACATTGTTGCCCTGTGCTCGTTACGTTCAGTGTTCCTCGATATTCAGTGCCTTTCTCTGTTAACTTGCATTCTTGTGGAGCTGTCGAGGAAAAGAGGAAGTCCTATTAGTAATGAAACAAGCGTGATGATGAATGATCTTCAAATCATCTGAAAATCTGAAAATTTTCTGGTAAAAATAGGATATTTTTTAAGTATTGCAGCAGATCAACTTCTTGTAATATTCTGAGCTAATCGATATTTTGACTGAAGTAAATTTCCAACAGCGGAGGAAGTTATATTTCAAGTTCCAATTAATATTTATCTTTGCATTTTACTGCAGAAATTTCCAACAGAAATAGGTCCTGCAAAGTGATTTGTTTCTCAATGAAAAAGTTGCACGCAATTACGAAGCACCAGAATAGCTTACTGGTTTCATCGCAGAGAGGAATATCACAATAGTCCCATATCATATGAGAGCCATCGACAAAACTCCATGGCCTCTCTTTTTGCCCAACATTCCGACAATATGGGATATCTAATTGCTCGAAGATCCTAATGGCATTGGGCCCAAATTCCTCAAAAATCCTAAATCCTTCATTCATACCTGCAACTGAATTGCTTTTAAAGAATTTGTTTGAAGATGGTATACATGTTTTTCCAGTCTTCGTTATGTTCATCGTTCCCACGTATTCTCTCCCAGCATTCGTGAGTCGACATTGTGGATACTCATGCCTTTCATCGCCAGCAGCTGCAATGGCATGTAATTTTGGTTTCAATAGCAATATCCATAAAATAGCAACCATAATTTCCCCCATCATGAATGACGTGATTATAACTATGAATTCCTACTTTTGATAATAGCCTTTTTTCGCTCAAAAAGGACAATTTTGTGAAGCATGCAACATTAAATTGAGCAACTATACCCATACCTATGAAATTATTTTTTTTATAATTGGGGAAGTAGAGTAGAAAAATGTCAATAAAGGAAACCCAATATAAACTCACTGCTACTGACGAAATCTGCCAAGACTTTGTCGCAAAAGGGAACACCGCACATTTCGATTCTCAAATTCCCCAAGGAATCGGAAACCCAAAACCATGGGGATTCATGAAAATTTACTTGGCTACCGGGTACATAAGAATACATATTTGGATTTCGGCAGTAGTTATGCCTATTGTCCAAAGAGTCCGAGAACGATGGCAGGTATACGTCTTGATGGGGAATTGAGGCAAATGGATTCAGCCATGGCAGGCAGAAATACCCAGAGAGGGTCACATTCTTCTTCCCCAAGTATTCCCCACCCCTCGTCGTCAATTTGCATTCCATATGAACTGGCGGAAATAGAAAAGCATGAATGCATAATCGATTTAATTTGAAAAAGAAACGAGAGAAAATGATGAACTCATTTGGAGATTTTTCATCTTAATTTTTTTAATCAAGAGAGAATGGACATGGTACGCCAGCAAGGATATAAATTTTTTTACCCAAGGTGAAATCTATTACATATCGTGACGCGAGAAAAAATTGGGAAGATGAGAAAATGGGAGGAATGGCAAATCCTAGGACTCTAAGTCATATCCATTTGATGACTACTGCGAAAGAAATAATGGCGCTGGTTCTTGGGTTACTTATAACTTTCTTTTTCTCTTTAAAATGTTTTTATTTCCGGGTGTTCCTTTTCATCCTCTCTTGTTTGTTTCCAAATGAATATAACCAGTAATCGTATAACTGCATATTTTGAAACAGACTTACTTATATGATATTCTTGTGAACGCATAATACATGATTATTCAAACTGGAAATTTAGACTATAGGTAAGAATAGCACCAGAAATGAGGTATTATTAATTCTTGGAATTTGATGCGGTTGTTTTGTAACCATGGTGGTGTCTGAATTAGTTGCCCCTTGACTGGAGGGAGCAACAGCAATTCATGTTTTTTGGGCTCCTAGTGGGCTGAAGCAGAATCAACTAATAATCGCATTCACCATTGGCCAGAACTAGGAAGCCATTGACTGTGCTCAAATATTTGGAAAATTCTGAAATGTGTGCCATAGCGCGTCTTTAACATACATCCTGGAGTTTATAGGAGTCAAACAACCTCAATGAGGGACACACCGGATTTGTGAAGGCATACAAACTAAACTAATGAACAAAAATTAGCCATTCGTGCCATGAACAATTTGGTAAGTAATATTCAAATGCAATATATATTTTTCCTTCGCAGCGCTACTTTGGAATAGGTATGCTGCCCTCCCTTTAACATGTAAGTTAATTACATGAGCAATGAACTAATTCTCATTAATTGTATTATCGACCTACAAGGATTATGGCGAAAATATGTGAAAAACCCAAAGCAGCTCCAACGGCCTCTTGTCTAACACAGCTACTGATATTCCCGATCACCCTTTATTAATCTTGCCATTCCTTGCAATATCATTGTTTTTTTTGTCCCATATTGATGGTGGGATTGGCCGATAACTGCCTTAATTCTTTCGAATCTACATGCAGTGAGAAAGTAGAGAATCGCACCACATAACGGCTTTCCACAACGTGAAGCTTACTCGGATCATTGCATAGTGGTATGTCGCAATATTCCCATTCTTTAGAGGGATAATCGGATACAAAACACCAAGGTCTCTCTCCTGATCCAGGATTTCGACAGTAATTGATTGCAAGATCGGGTCTCCCATTGATAAAGAAACCACCAAATTCAAATGGTACCACGGCCGCCATAGTTTTAGGTAGGTGCTTCGTCATCACATCTGGCAACGTTTGTAGTTTGGAAAATGTCAACCAGCTCTTGCACGTTTTCCCTGTTTCGCTGGTACTGATAATGCCCATGTATTCCTTCCCCATTTTCGTCTTCAAGCAGTTCGGGTATGTTGCTTCTTCAATGAGATTCTGATCTGTGGAAATAAATGCTTTTTTGGTGATTCCATTGAAAGATTTCCCTTGGAACTTGTGTGGTTATTTAATTTGAAATTCACATCGGGGAGATTATAAGTGCATTGCACTAGTTTCGAGACAAAAACATATTATGTGATCAAGCCTGGTGATCCAGAAAAGTTTCATCGGCTATTTCATATAACAGCAATGTCCCTATTGACGAGGCAATTCATGTCGCCCGTTTCCTTAAGCTGTGTCTAGACCCCCACAGCTTATTTATTGGCTTCTCTGATCATCTCTAAGTTTTAAAGACTGCGATTGGAGATTGAAGGCAAACGGGGGCATTTGAAAATACATTTTAAATTAAAGCCTTGATATGTGAATATTCTCATATTAAGTTTAATTTTATGTCAACGAACCGTTTCGACGTAACATCTCACTAAAATCTCAATTCTAAAACAACGCCCCCTCCCAGATAATAAATTGATTCGTTTCGTGTCCTTGCTATCACTTTAAGCCAGGTTTTGCTTACATAAGCACAGTACTTCCTCTCGTTGAACAAATAAATGTAAGTGTGACTCTTCATCTGAAGGTCTAATCCCAAGTTAAAATCTTGAAGATTCTGGGAACTCGGTAATTTTTGCGGAAGAGTCTTAATCCGACTGTCAATCCTTTTGTCGATCTGAGGAGCACAGGTAACTAACCAAGTAGTTGCCAAATTCACTGTTCGAATGCCGCTGCATAAAGAGAAGACTGAGTCGGGTGAAGCAGACTTGAAAGCGTTCAATAAGAACGTTGGCAGCTGAGATGAAGGTCATTCAGGAATCAAAGCGGCTGCTGGTCAGGATGAACTTTTGCATGCGTCCCTAGAGGGAGTCCAGTGCTTACGGAGTGAAATAATTTTCCAGATGCAAGAGACCCGATCGAAGCAAAGGGTTCTCGGAACGGTTCAGCGATTACGATGTGGAGGATAGTTTCTGATTGGATAATATGATTTTCATGATAAAACTGGTCCTCGACACACTAAACAACAGCATGCTACCTATTAGCTTATCGGAGACACCATCTGAGCAGAGACTCACGTCTCTGGGGCGATGGCGAAAACCGCCTGGAGTTATAGTTTTGGCTGGGATTTCAGGAATTACCTGCACAGACCTGGTATGTCTTGCATAAGGAGCCAAAATGGACAGACCGGTTCCCCGACCTATTTTTCTAACACGTGGGGAAGCATCGCAATAACTGTGAACAAACCTCGAAGCTTTCGCCGATATTCTACCCCAACTCACTCCACAAGTTACTCAGCAGTGGTCGGAGCACAAGCAGTCGAACTTCACCGAGTGGACTCCGTCTCTCATCTTTGCAAGACCTTAATCGCATGGGCTATTCTATGTTGTTACTCTTGGAGATCAATGTCTGCCCTCGCCCGAACACCAGTGTTAGGTAGCTAAACCAGTCCCTTGCTCGTAGTTCTCCTGAGGCTAGCGTAAAATCTCAGGTGGATATTTTGAATGCCTTCAATTGAAAGTTCCCTACCAACGTTGATGAATATGTATGGCATACGGTACATATTTTGGGCCTGTGGAATTTGTAAATATAAAATAAGTGTAAGGGCATGCTGTGCATCCATTCCATTTTCCTCTTTTTCACCTTTTTACGATTACCCATTCCATTGTGAAAGTAATTTATATTGAAGCTAGTTTTTTCGATGTAGTAGTTGGGATGAAGAAACCTGAGGATGGTCATAATAAACGCAAAATCTAAGAAGTTTTCTATGGTTGTACACTTTAAATGGGTAATTTAAATAATTAGCATCACGCAATAATTAGCATCTTCACAAGACATTGTTATGTAAAATTAGATACATATTATGCAAGGAATGAAAATTTACAAATGTTCTCATATAACCTCATGAAGCAATAGGTAATTCATTGTCATTTTTTTCATAAATTCCCAGATTCATACGACACCTTACTGGACCTATTTGGGCAAGTCGGCTTCCTCTTACTCGATTGTAGAGCAGGAGAGGGACAAAAGGGAACATCGCAGTATTCCCAATCTGTTGCAGGATCCTGCCCTGTGAAACACTAGGGCCCTCCAGGACGACCTCCTGGGTTTCGGCAAAAATTGTGCTCTTCGTCTACGTCATCCGAGAAGGCAGGGAGTCGAAATTTCCACAGTCGATATTGGGCACTTTTTTGCACTTTCAGCCAGGGTTTGCATGCGCGACCCGAAATCGATACATTGGTCTTCCCAATGTATTCTGCTCCCTTTTGAGTGAGCTTGCACACCAGAGGAGCTAGAAAAAAAAGTTTCATGTCGTGGCGTTTGCGAAAATAAGTAGATTCTTTCGCTTCTATTCATTGGAAACTTTCATAAACTCGTGTAATTTGTGAATCTTAGTAAAATTTTCGTTCTCTCATGTAAATTCCAGCTCTGTGGTGAATAATGTTGGACTGAATATGAAAATGTTCTAAATGTGTCATATCGTGAACTTTCCAGGACCTTAACAAATTCCTATACTTGGCTAACAAGTTAAGGCTGCCATTCTCCTATTTATTATGGGTGAAATAATATGTAATGCATTAAAATCCTATTCTTCAAATTCAGGAGTATGGGAAAGCATATGATAAGATGCCTAATAGGTTTTTTGCATTATAGGAATCGTATATTTTCACCTTGTGAATTTTCCTTGATCTTCCGAGGATCTAGTGGAATTCAGATTGAAGATATGAAATGTCTTTTAGTTTATATTTTCAAATATCCCTTCCGATTCGCATTGATATTTACGATATACAGTTCGAAGTCGAAGATGCAATACCGCAAATTTGGTGCATTCCCACCAATACCACTTTCATTCATGTGATACTTTCTGAAAATATATGCTCTTTAAGTGCGCATACCACATCTTCGAATACAAAAATCGAGGAATTTATATTTCTGCAGTGTTAGTATACCATAGAATAGATGCGCACACTTCATTTTTGGTTTTGGTAAACTCTCATGTGATTATAAAATGACTTTTACACTGTGAACTTACAGCACGTGAAGGAAACTTACTTCGGTCCTCGCATAAAGGAATGTCGCAGAATTCCCATATGATGTCCGGGTTCGAGATGAAACACCATGGTCTTTTTCTAAAAGTGGGATTCCTGCAGAAGCTCTTTTGCGTCTCCAGGTCCTCGTTGAGGAAATGTTCTCCATAGGGCAAGGTCATTTGGAAATCGTTTGGTGTCGGATGTGGCCTGGGATCCCATGTTAGGCATTCATTTCCATTTTCGGTCTCGTTCTTTTTTCCAATGTATTCCTTTCCCTTTGCTGTTTTCCGGCATTCCGGAAACACTAGCAATATAATTTCTCAGTGACACGCACAGCATTACATAGGGAGTAGAATGCGTAGGAGAATGTCCGAATTGTACTACTCCTTTAAATCATACAATTAACCGTACGACCTCCTTGACTTCCTTCCCAGCAAACACTTTTACTTCTCTTTCTGCCTCTTGTCTAACCTTACCAGAAGATGGATGCCTAGGACCTGCCAATAGGCAGAATACTTAAGAAGAAGAAGAAGAAGCCACTGAGAGCAATGTCAGGCTGTACATTTTGCTGTAGGGATGGGACATTTGTTTCACATTGCTGCCACAACGGAAAAGTGCTCCTGATGCAACTCACTTTTTCAGAGCCTCGGGATAGTTTTGCTCACTAATGCTAATTGCTCGGCAAGGCATTTTCAGGAATTATTCGTTAGTTTTGTGCCGCACATGCGCTAACTTCCTTCTGTGCTAAAGTCGAACAAGTTCTTGGAAATGGTCCGTAATGTTTCAGAATCAGTAGCATCCGTACAATAAGCTAATGCTAATAGCCCCATAAACTAATCGGTGATGCATGAGTAAATGAATGTGCTGGGACAACGAAATCAGCAAAGTCGTCTTGAGTCATATGATCAGATCATGATGATCAGGTTTCTGGTCTATGTGAAGTGAGATCATATACCTTGGGGAAGGTATAAGGGAAATGAATTCAGATTTATCAGAAAGTGACACGTTTCAGGGACTATCTTGGTGTCATCTAGCGTCGATGGTGCGAACCTTCGCTTCAAGCCGTAGACAGATGGATACCACTTATGTACGTTAGGAAAGCATCTTAAACGCTCGACGAATTTCTTTCGGATGCAGCATGTTTCGTGAAGAAAGGCACAGTATCTGAGCGCGAAAAAGGTGCTGATTATTGTACATTACATGTCAAAAGACCTCTTTGAAAACAAGTTGAACGTTCTCGAAAGTGCTTATGAACTACTCGGGCGATGTCATATGTATCAAGCCAATAGGTTTCATTTGACCCGCGATTTTCCTCGGCTCCCAATCATGTGAATGGAGCGAGGGAAGTGGATGAGAAAGGAGGCGAAGATAAAAAAAAGTAAGATGCAACACAAAGCATAGTGACGATCGGCAAATCACAGTATTGTGATTTTTTGCAAGAGCTCTGCTCTCAAACAGTGCACCAGTATTTTTTTGCCATCTCTTAATGCGACTGCAATAAGGCAAAACAATCCAAACCATTGCAAAGCTCTCATTCTCGCCGGCCTCTTGGCGTTGTTCGTGCAAGTCTGCAAATCAACATTTAGAGCCATGGGAAAAAAAACAAGGAAATTAAGGTGATAGGCTTCTTTGCGAAAGCCCCGTGAACGCATATGGCGATGAACCGAGGAATCGCCTGTTTTTCATCATGACTCTTGAAATCCCTGGATTCACGGCAGCAAGCGGGAGGCACTTCAAGAAGCGATACCACCGTTCCTTTTCGAGAACCAAGGCCACTCTCGTTTCGAAGTTCATCCGAAAGATTGTGAGACGAGAGTTAATCTACGATTTGAACATCCTCGGATACAAAATACGCATCGTCGGATGGTAATGAAGGTTTCTGTCGAAACCCCAGGTTAATAACTCTCTAAGCGCTTGGCATGTAGAGCTGTCACACACACATACCACATACACGCAAACAAACAAAAAACACAACTGTCGCTCAGCCTAGCCAGCGTCCAGAATCGCGCACGCTATATGTTTAACCACCGGAACTCCTCCGGTCCCCCAGTTTGAATAATTTACCATGTTAGGAGATTCATTGTGATTGGTTTTATTCCCCCAAGTAACCAATTTTGACATGTGAATACCGTTAAAATCGTCATTGTATTCTAGCATCTAGCATTTCTGGATGTTTCTTTAGTGTCGTAAATACAAGGTGGGTAATAAGTAAGTGATAAGTATTACGTATAAAATTTCACATTTTGGAAAAAGACGTAAATTAAGGAAAATTATACAATATAGTAGAATTTACAGACCAATAACTTTCAAATCTACGAGGGCAATAAAAATGTCATTAAGTCATGAGTTTCATGTTTACTCTTGACGCCACGGCATTCATCAGTCATTGGCCTGCATAAACACATTAATCCACCTTTGAAAAGCTCCAAAGGTCAAAATCATTCCATCAGCGTAATTCCAAATGTTTTGCCATGTATCAAAATGATTCGAAGGGGCTGCACGAGCCCCAGAAACTTTCACCATACCGTCCTGTCTATGATGTATTGTGAATATCATTTCCATGAGTACCTCGGGAGGCAATAGATATATTAACACCGAAATTTCATTTTCGCCGATTTAACCTGGTAGTTGACTTCCTTTCGTTAGGAGTTACTGATTAGGCAAGGCCCGAGAAAAATCAATACATATATTCTGATAGCCGTGGACTATGGGAACCGGCATACTTTCTCCAGTGCGTAAATACATAAGAGCGGCATCTTCCTGACACAAATCGGTGAACGCCGTATATTATATTATAGGCCTCAGTACTCTTAATTGTTGGCATCTGCATTCCAATTATAATGTTAAATGAAACAACTCCATGAGACCCTCGCGGAATGAGTGAGAACTCCATCCGCGGACATTTTCAATGCAAAATAATTTACATTTATTCGCTCACTCGTATGACCAACCATGAAAAGACATGAAACATAATGACGCTTTGGAAGAAATACTCTCTACTAGACTGACTAGATGGACCTATTTTTTCAAGCAATCGAGTTTTATACAAAATACTGTAGAGTGTAACTAGTTGTTTGCTTTGTCAAGAATATGCAGACTTTGATCTTCCGAAACTGGGGGAGTTTACATGAGCTCATGATAACTTTTTGGCCAAATCGTTTTGAAATGTTTATTTGTGAAAAATTAGATGAAATATATTGGTAAATTTAGTGGAATCCATTACGTAATGCAATATACAAAACATAGTTCATGTTTGATCGTAGAGTGAATCGTAGCGAATGCAGTAAAAAAAAAGGTATATTAACATAAATTGGACGAAGTGAAGAAAATCGTTTACCATATTTAGGACATCGAACATCAGAGGCGAGGAAAGTAGTACACCAGGTATCAGGTTCTTCACAGCATGTGGCATGATGCTTTGCTTTCCCATCCGTGAACCCTATGGGACAAGTGAATACTACACGGGAGTCAGTGGGGGCGGGGTATGAGCCATCCCATCCTTCGAATGACACCAGAGCATTCTCCATCAATGGATACTCTCTCAGGCAGAATTCTGTAGACAAAGAGATTGGATAAAGGCTAATAGAGTAGGGAAAATATGTTTAACATTCTGATGAGCGATGCACTTCGTCTCCTAATTCTTACATAATTCATCGTATCATGAATATGTCAAACGTTCTGCATGATTTAGGAAGGAGGGAGGATCAGTATATCTTGAGAATGCAAGGGAGTTTCTGAGGTGAATATATTCGAAATGATATGACGAGCAGTCAGCTTCTGTTGATTGCTGTTATATCATTTCGAGATGCAACAGACATGTATCCGATGTTTGGAAATCGGAATCGTTCTGAAATGCCCTATGGAAATGAATTTCTACGTCTCCCTTTTGCAAATTGAAGATGAAATATTTATCGTTTTATTAAAAATGTGGGTGATAACCCATTATGATCCTGAAAAATACCTAAATTAGAGGGCTTTGATTTGACGGTAAACATCTACGAACTCGAAACTGAATTGCTCTAAGAAGCAGGCTTTTAATTTGAAGAAACATTAGTGAAAACAAGTATTCAGGAACTTACTCTGCACGTAAGCTTGGTATTTCTCAGAACGGATGAGAGCGCTTCTATCATTTAGAATCAGCTGACAGGACCCATCCGAGTCACGAAAGTTGAAGGCATTGCAGGGTTTCGGCCGTCGGCTTACGCAGCGTATGTTGCAATCCCCATTACTCCGAACCAGGAATTCCTGGGACACATTCGAATACCTTTTACTGTAGTGAACGGAGTAGTATATGGGGAATGATGTCGTCTTCAAAGACAGAAAGGAGAAGAGAATCAAATATATTATCCCCAATGGAGCCATTTCGAACGACTGAAGTCATCCCTCTTCCTCTATTTCATTTTGTATAGTTTCTACATGTAATGCCACGTGACTGTGGGGAACCAATCGGGACGCAATTCGTGGAGAGATGGAACTGTTATGGATTTTTCCTTCGAAGAGAAACCTCGGATAAATTATTATAGCTTCATGTAGGACCAATATTCAACGAGGAAAGCAATTTAATATGATTGTCTTGTAACTGCAAACAAAGAAACAAAGAAGGTAATCAGTAGGAGTGGATTTCGGTCACTTTTGATGGATGATGTTCCCCATGTCCCACAGTACTCCGAAACCATATTTCAACCATTTTTATTATTTTTAATTTTTGATTTTTAATGTACCGGAATCTCAATATTGCTGCACATCAGGTGAATAGGAAACAGAGAAACGGGATGAGGGCATTATTTCTGTCACAAACACAAGTGAGGAAATGGAAATGTTACTCTATCAACTTTCGTTCGAAGCTAATTTCTGTACCGGGTCAATACTTTCTATTGCTCACTAAACTGGTGAGGCGTTGATTGCCCTACATCCAGGTTACGTCTTATTTTTTCTACTCCTAAAGCCCTGTGATAGTTTCTGGAAAATGATTGAGATTTTCGACTTTCGATAGGGAACCAAAAATGCTTCTCAATGAACGA
The DNA here is from genome assembly GCA_905338385.1 of Darwinula stevensoni. NCBI lineage: Eukaryota > Metazoa > Arthropoda > Ostracoda > Podocopida > Darwinulidae > Darwinula > Darwinula stevensoni. The sequence goes on from CAJPEV010001127.1 coordinate 22,517, forward strand.
ACAAAAATGCATCAATGCTCCTTAATGAACCAAGATGCATAGAATGACTGTAGAAACTGATGACCTTCGGGGGAACATCCCTCCAACAATACGAGGAATTTCGCGAGGAACACATCCTAAATTTCACGATTTGTCGCTGCACAAATAGCCCAGTTTTCAAATCCTCCACCAGAAAGCTCGCAATCCAGCCGTACCGGCAAGTGATAGCCCGGTCAAAGACCCACGGTTTCCACCATCTCCAATGCTCCTCGAAGACGGGCTATCATGTCGCTTCTGACTCGTGCAAGTGCCGCCTCTGTGGAGACAACTGCTGGAACAGATGTCACCTTTACAATTGCATCGACCGAGACGGGCGTAAGCTGTCTGAATTTGATCCCGGAGCAGGAACAGAACGCCAACCATCAGAGCCACTGCCCCTGAGTCGGTCCCAAATTGTCTCTATTACCACGTTTCCCCCCCCCCCCGCTTGACTTGACCAGTCGTCTTTCTTTATTGACCACGCACTGTCAAGGATTCATGAGGAATTAAAGCATCATTCAAAAATGCATGCATGGGGCAGTTTTGCAGAAAAGCAATTGCAATTGAAAATATGAGAATGTTTTCTCTCACCTGCGAAAAATGAAATCGGAACCTCGGATGCACTCTTCTTGCCTCATATACAGTGTTTCTCGGTCAATGTAACCCCTTTTCAAAAAGTAATAACTTCAAAGTTTAAAAAGCTACGAAAAAGAGTGAAATTTCATTGTTTTCTGACCCATATCGACCTCCCTAGCTCGGCGAAATCATCAGTACACTATGGTGAAGAGCAGATCGACACTGCACCTGAAGGCGATACCTGTTCATTGGTATTTGGAGTTTGAACTTCAGATCAATGTCCAATTCGCATGGAATTAAAGCGCTGTTATCCAACAAGCGATACGTCAGCCCGCCAATGCATCAATAAATTATGCGAAACAGGCAGTGTAACGGGCAAGATTAAGGGCTTCAGTCAGCAATGCAAGCAACACCTCTCAACCGGAGCAGATGTGCCAGTCAAAACTAATTGGTGCTTGCTGACGTAAGATCCTCATTTCTCTCTTTTCAAAATTAATGTGCAACAAAAGGCTATTCTTCGATCAAGGAAGATATAATGGAGTTCAGTAAGGGACAATTGCTTGCGATTGTATTTTACTCTTTGGAGACATCAACCGTCAGAAAGTGAGATGTTGGGCGACACAAAATCCTCAAGTATTCCTGGAAACATCTCGGCATTCAAGGAAATTATGGGTATGGTGCGCTATTTCAAAGCAAAGAATAACCTCTCATTTCTTCCTCCAGGGTTACGTAGCCTCTGAAAGTCGTCTGCATCTGGTGCATGCAACTTTTCTGCAGGAGCTGGCGAAATGATGAACTCGCCGTTCACTGTGTTTAGTCGCGGCTCGCCTCGACTTGAATCCATGCGACGTTTCCTTCAGGGGGCCATCTTGAGGAGCAAGCGTTCAGAAGAGCTCTTGGTCTCGACTGAAGCCATCAATAACTGAGGACATTCGTCAAATCGACGATCTGTCGACGCCCATGGTGGGAAACATGTGCGGTCATGTGCATCCATGTAGCCAAAAAACGCCTATGGCCATCACCTTAAGCATATCTGGAAGGAGAATGTTAAAATTTTCAAAAGCGTTTCACTCATATTTTTAGCCTATGGTTTCGACATGATTAATTTTCGAAATGGGAGTAATGTGAATGACACACCTTGTTTCATGGATATCCCTCTTTTCGACTTGGTGATTTCCCATGATATGATAAGTATCACCTCAAAAACTTATGTCACCAACATGACACGCAGGAACGAGCGGACGTCTTAGTTCTTCCTATAGCTCTTGGTTTTTCGGACTTGGTGGCCGAGCTAAGTGGGCACACATGATACAAAGCGAAAGCCCATCATTATTCATGCAGGAAAAATGAGCTGGTTCGGAGTTTGAAATCCTGAATGATTGACATATTTTTGTTGACCTTGCTCACATTTGATACGCTTTCGGAAGGCTTAATTTTCGTCGTAATTCGCTTAAACTAGGCAAATTAATCTTGAATATTGTAAAAACTCGTTAACTCGAGCTTGTTGGGACCCGGCTAATCGTTTCGATGCGTTAGGAATATTGCCGCATGTTCTGTGAAACGGACTGAAATGAATCCGAACAACATTCTTATGATTTTCTGTTTTCTAATGAAAATTTCAGGAAATTAAATAGAGAAGTGCGTCAAACACGTATGCGTGTTTGTTCCACATTCTGAAAGCCAATCCCGTAATGTTTTTTTTTCCAGAGAAGCTTCAACTTTGTATCATTCATTTTCCTACACGTAATGTACAACTTTCCTAAACTAAAACACAGGATAAGCGGCACTAAAGCAAGGTATTGGAAGGTAGAGTACATGAGCCGAAAAAACTCTGGAGAAAGCTGAAGAAGTCGGAATGAACTTTTTAAGTTATAAAATGAACTTGAAAGTTTGTTTTAGCAGGTAACCCTGCGGAGGGAGTGAGGTTTTTCATTATGTTGATATGTCATGGAATGAAGCAATTCCAATAAGTATGCATTTTAAATAAAGGAATCATACTGGAAGCTACGGGGATAGGTTTTCCAGCGGAACTCATGTGAACGCAAGTGGCTAAGGCCCTTTTTAATTCATCCATACTATACGTTTACGATATAGATGAAGTTGTTGAAATGCAGCAGTGCAATTTTTTTTTGGAATGGGAAGTACGTTGCTGTTATCGATGGAGCAAGCGAAGCTGGTAAACAATTCATATACATCACACGAATTCACATGCTGAAAGTGTCATTCATGACGTCAAAATCAGGTGATGGTTGGAGGTACCGACGTCATCATTTCGCATGAAGCGCCGATGGCGCCTGCTGAAGCGCTGTCAACGTTGGAACGGGCGTTGCAAAACTCGATCGATGATGACCGATTCGGTGGGAAGGTAATTGTGCTGGGTGGCGACATTCACCATTCAGTGAGGTCCATCATTTGACTACGATCAGTCGACATCCGTTTGAGTATGCCGTGTATGCACCATTTCTACGAGTACTGGAGGATCTAAGTTCTCCGTGCGTTTACCAGGCCATCGTATCTCCGATATGATGAACGAATTGTTTTGGTAACGACATAGTGTCTGCGATACAGAAGTGAGAAACAAATGCGCCCATTCTGTGCCCCAAGAATGACCACTTCAGTTTGGTCAATAAGGACGTGTTGTCCCGATTGGAAGGCGAATTGTGGACACCACATCACAGTATCGACATTGTTAGGAATGATCATGGTGGTGATGACGCCGATCGGCTGGCCACCTTTCCGGTTCAATACTTCGAAAATCTCAATACTCTGGGTCTCTTTCCGCACGCCTTAAATCTGGAGCCTGTACCGAGTCTTGTGATAGGCGTGTCCTTGCAAAGGTCGCTCTCAATGATCCTGAAAGACCTGAACGTAAATGTATCAGCACATTACGTACCGGACATTTTGCTTGTCGATCCGCCGCTCTGGCCTAAGCCTCAGTTGCCTTAGCCTGAAACGCGATGCCTTGAAGGCTATGAATTTTTCTGCTATAGGCTTGGCAAAATGACTCGCGGAGGGTCACAAAAACGAGAATCTCCGTGAGCGGCACACAAAATTATAATATGTGGTTTCAAATGAAAAGGGGGCTATGACTGTTACTCATAGTGTAAGGGTAGCCAAGGGTAGGGGACTAAAAGTTCCCTTTTCATTTGAACACCCAAAGTAGTCGAGGTGGTCACATATGCGATTCGTGGCTGCGTTTATTTGCTGCCTAGAGTTTCACTGGACATACTCAAGTCCAACCAAGTCAGCATACCGTTCCATCTTTGCCAACAGCAATTCCCTATCGAGCTTACCTACGGTACGACTGTAACAAAGTCTCAGGGACAGATATTTTATCAAATCGGATTTCTACTTGCGGAGACAGTATCCATGCATGGCATTTGTAAATTGCCTGCTCGCAAGTTCGCTCGGAGTATTCGCTGAAGACTTAGGTTATCGATGGACCGAAGCAGGGTGAAACAGGCTGAATCATTGCCGACGATGTGGTCTTTGAAGACACACTTCTTTGTTAAATCCGTTCGTGGGGATCATTTTTGTTCATTATGATATAAACTTTCCATTTTGTTCCCACGTTTCTTCCATTTCTTGATCTTTCAATGTTCTTTCCATATGTATTTACTCTACCCATGTTGAACTAATTTTGGTTATAATTTGCGAAAACTGTCAGATGTAACACGCTGTGCCTCAGCATCTCTTTCATGCATAATGTTCCATCGTGAATTGTAGATCAATTTTTGGCAGCGGGAACCTGGCTAAGAATTTTCTTAATTGATGAGCAGTGGAAAAATGTACATGTACGGGTAGAAGGCCGCAATTGCGGAACTAGGCCGCTAGTAGTCCTTGTTACTCAATTAAATATTCACCATGGGGAGAGGGGGGGGGGGGAATCACTTAGGTATTCCACACCATTAAAATGATTGGAAATACGGAACGTGTATTTTCTCTTCTTTCGGTAACGGCCGAACTAAGGCGAAAAGCTTCAAATCGCCTGAAGTGAGACTCGGGTTAACAGACTGTCACCTGAGAAATTAATACATGTTACACCTATCATTCACAACATTGCTCTTAAAACGATAGATTCTCGGCAGAATGTGTAGGACATAAATGGCTTTGTCTTAATGATAAGCGCAATTTTTTTCATTAGCCCTCCATAAAGGTATACCTCTTAAAGTTATATAGGGTAACTTGGGGGAATATGGCCATTGGGGTAATATGGCCCTTCACAAGGAATCCCCTTATAGATTGAATAATTAGTTTGGGCGAATTTAAAAAATAGTTCTATCGGAGAGTACTTGCAATTGTCGAAATGTTTAGACCTGTTCATCGATCCAGTTTTCACAGAAATTCGGGATACATCGACATCTGAAAGTCATATGCATGCGATTCTTCGACTCATGACCCTGAAATTAATATGAGCCTTGAGCAACATAAGCGTATATTTCCTAATAGCAGCATGGATACAGAAACCTTTACTTCTAAGTTCTTCTATGGTCCCTCCAGAATGCTTGTGCAAAGTGCTAGCCCCTTCACTTGCGGTTCCTAGGCAGTGTTGTCAATTTTCTAAAGTGAGTCAATATGGGGGAATATGGCCATCTCGATTTGGGGTAATATGGACACATCCTTCATTTCATGTTAGCACCGCACTGTCCTACTGATAGTGTCGGCTTCCTTTCCTGTGGGATCTCAGGCTACAAAAGCTCATCCAATGCACTTCCTTTGGATATATGGATAGACGTACTGGATATTTGGACGAAATATGCAGTACATGAGGAGGCCGTGCATGAGGACATGCTCATGCATCTCCTTCTGCATCGCTGACATTCTCCATAAATTTTTGTTGCACGAAACTTGAATGCAAGTAAATATCCCTCGTGCAAATAGGGCATTCTGTGATTTTTTGGCACTATTTACCCATACATGCAAAAACTACGCAACATTTTTCCTGCAATGTAAGACCTCTTATTTTACTCTCGTAGCGCATGGTCACTCTAATGTATGCTTGATCACTCCGATTACACACACACAGTCTCTAGATATTGTTTCCCAATCACGTGCAATGTTACTCAAAAGCAGACGCGTTGCAATCCTACTTTCCAGAAGGAGTCAGGTAATGATGTCGACTTCTTTGTCTGTCCTCAGTGCAGTTAGTGTTCCTTTTTCAACTGCTGAGAGTCCTTTATCATGTTTCAAGGTACTCAGCATGTTACAGCATATTTCACACGTTCCTGGACAACCTTGAGTTATTTTTTCAGAAGTGGCCATATTCCCCTAATGCCTGGCCATATTCCCCCAACAATAGGGGTAATATGGCCTCTTAGGACGCATGTGAAGAGGTCCCAAATACTCTTTTCCCATTTACTTTTCTGCACGGATCTTGTTGGGAATAAATAAAGGAGACAACAATCAATATTTTCTGAATATTGGCAAAGTTTCATTTCGCCTAGACGTGACGCTATAACCTGATTTCATTTTTGGTGTCCATATTCCCCCAAGTTACCCTAATGGTTACTGTGAAGGTTTTATGCATTTTTATTATAGGAATTTGCGACTGCAGGTCATGCTTGCCGGTTTTATATAAGAATTCTTCCTTCAATGTGTGCAAGATGGGCTCCATGAATTGTGGCACAACTGGGGCACTCTTCAAACGAATCTTTTTCTCTTCCCTGAATTTCTTCAGCGCTATGAAATCAAGGGTGAGGCGTTCCTTGACTCTATTGTGACTGGAGACGAAACTTGGGTATGTCACTATAATCCTGAGTCCAAAAGGTAGTCCCAACAATGGCGCCATACCCATTCTCCATCAGCCAAAAAATTCAAAGTTCAGTTTTCAGAGCGGAAGATTATGGCATCTGTCTTTTGGGACAGAAAAGGGGTTTTGTTGGTGGATTTCATGGCCAAAGGGACCACCATCAATGCTGAAACATATTGTGAGACCCTAAAAAAATTGGAAAAAAAGATTAAAGACAAAAGGAGGGGAATGCTGACTCGTGGTGTGTCCCTCCTTCACGACAACGCCAGACCCCATACCGCTCGTGTGACTCAGGACCTGCTTGTGTCCTTTGGATGGGATATTGTTACCCACCCACCCTATTCCCCGGACCTAGCGCCCTCAGATTTTCACCTTTTCACGAAACTGAAAGAATTCTTGGGTGGGAAACGTTTTTCCAACGATGAGGAGGTGAAGGAGACAGTAGAGAAGTGGTTTTCGGAGGTGGAGCGGAGCGTATTCGACGAGGGTATAAAAAAAGCTGGTGCCCAGGCTGAAGAAGTGCATCGAAGTTGACGGCGATTATGTTGAGAAATAAACACATATTTTGGAACATACCCTGCAAATTTGGTTGAAATGTATTCATTTTTCGATTTTTAACAGCTGTTGTAACCTTTTTTTCTGGAGATCCCTCGTATATATATACAGTATAATACAGGATGAGCTGAATCAAATATATCATGATTGTCTTGAGCTCGAAGAAACCGTTTCCCCCCCATACAAATATGCCCATTATCTGGATGTAAATATTTCTGTACATGATGATTGCTTCATCACAGATGTATATGACAAAAGAAGGGATTTCAACTTCGATTTCATTAGTATTGTTACGGAGGGGAACTTCGGGACTCGGACGGCATGAGAGGTCGAAAGAACCCAAGGAACGGCCGGGAATCGAACCCGGAAGGTGGAGCGGAGCGTATTCGACGAGGGTATAAAAATGCTGGTGCCCAGGCTGAAGAAGTGCATCGAAGTTGACGGCGATTATGTTGAGAAATAAACACGTATTTTGGAACATACCCTGTAAATTTGGTTGAAATATATTCATTTTTCGATTTTTAACAGCTGTTGTAACCTTTTTTTCTGGATATCTCTCGTATATCATTTGTGGACAAAAGATACCATCTAGAGCAATGGTATTCAATGTACGACCCACGGGCCGCATGCGGCCCACTGATATGAACTAATTTGTTTTTCTCAAATAGCTGATTTAGAGGCACTTCTGTATAATCACTATGAGCAAGTTTTAAATCACAGATTTGGAACCATTCGCTGAAAACTAGCAAGTTCAGTCATTGTTTAGATATTCAGATACTTATTATGCATGTTTACATTTTTATGATCATGTATTTAGGTGTGCACCTGCTGAACTTGCCTAATATTTGGAGCATACACATACTGTCGAGAAAGAATTTATTTCCTACCAAGTCAGTGAAGTAAAGGAGAAAAGGAAAGAAATAATTATCGATAATACAACTTGCAACAAAGTATCATCCAAACGATGCGTTTGCATGAGACCTGATTCCAATTAGTGGCAGTTTCGTGACTACGAATGTGGAAGTACGTATGGATGTGGCAGGAATAGGCAGTTTTCTATTGCTGCTCATTTTTAAAAGGGACTTATTGGTCCATAGTAGCTTGACTAAGAGGTCGATGGCCAGATTTAACATGAACCATGCACAAGTGTTGGATCTTTTCAATGCGGCCTACTCCGGATTGACTAACGTTATTAGTGCGACCCACTCAAGGGGGACCAAGGGTCCGTGAGGCCCTCGCCGTAAAAAGTTTGGGAACGACTGATCTAGAGTGACCATAACGCCATCATGAACCACCACATGACTGGGTACGTTTTCTTCCACAGGACAAAATTGGTCTACGCGTCAAAATTCACAACATTGTGTCCATTTGTTTGCTGGAGGCAGTCATCCGAACATCGGAAATTATTTTCGAAACGTCCTGGGTATGCACTTGTTTATGAGATGGCCACTTTGCATGAAATATCCATGGAACTTATAATACTAGGTAGTCAAAAACACTAGACACCTGTCTTTCAGTGTGTTTTTCTTCTTGTTATTTTTCCAATTTGAAGAGTCCGAATCGGTAGTCCGAGTCGGTAGTGGACGAATATTCATTTCTGGCTTTCAGTCTTCCTCCTCCACCAAGAAACTGGAATTCTTGGAAAATTCCTGGAAGCAATTTTTCAGGGCCAATGAGTGATAGAGCTAATCCAATGCAGTAAATAAGGGATAAATTAATAACATGTGATGAAACAGCTAGAGGCTGCCTTTAACAATACGCGTGACTTTTGTAGATTTTCACGTTTTTATCGTCTCTTGAATGCAACATTACTCCATTATTTCCACATGTATCTTTTAAAGGAGATCTTTGGAGTAGATGACGCCACATGGCTTGAAAAATAGAATGACGCTTACCTTGTATGATTAATTGAAAACAGTACTCGTTGTGCTTTAACTCTTTGTCTCTGGACAGGAAATATTCAGTTTCCTTGAACCGTTTTATTTGTCCTAAATACTTCGTCCAAATGAAGCCAGATTTTATTTGAAATCCACGAATCGATGACAGTTTGCATACAAATAATTTAACCGATCAATCTTGAAAAATATATGACTAAGAACATATGAAAGGCACTGATGCATATTTTTGGGCCACCCAGTAGATCGCCTGATTTGAACGAGAAGTTTCCATTTTCTCTCCTACTCCCAGATATCCAAGTCTGCCAGTTCCAAGTATTTCTAGCGAGATTTTGAAACATCTGAATGTCGAGAAAAATGTTCCAAAGGTTCCCCAATGTGCTTCCAGGTGTTCCCGATTGATTTATTATTATTACGGAGTATATTTATACAATGTCTGGGCGTGTTTTTGGGCGACATTCACTTCCTCTTCTTACCCCTGATAGTACTACAATTTGACCTGTAAACCAGACAGGTTGAGCCCAATTAAAAGACACAGGGACTGGGGCTTCTCATGCAGTCAAAAGCCAAATAGCCAACATCTTAAAAAATCTGTAACTTAAGGGGAACCCGGCATTGTCACCTTTCACTTGGCAGCGATACTACTTAGGGTGGACCATTTCTAGCCTCACTGCTACGTTTTCCTTCTGGAACTTCCTCACCTTCTTTATTCCCCATATATCATCCTCAACGCAGATGAGCCTCACCTATATCTCCACTAGCCGTTCCTATGAGACGCGAAAGGCCAAACTCCCGCTCATCCGGCCCGTCTAATAAATTATTTCTCTAAATTTATTCATTTCTCTTGCTTGATATTTTTCAGAAATTTCGAAAACTTCTCATATTGACAGTTTCTATAATATACTCTGTTTTTGCTCTGACCAATTTGCCCCTGGAATACCTCACCGACTCCAGTAACAAATATAGATTTAAAAAAAAAAGGAATGGAGTTGCTCTCGTCTTGGGAGTACACTGAAAATGAAGAAAATCGCTCCAGAAACGGAAACGACTGAAACTATTAAGCAACGATCTAAGGTGAAGTTACATTTGTGGTAATCAGGTATCTGATGACACTAATGCAAGGTAGTCAAATGCAACTAGCTCAGGTTGGGAAAACCTTGACATTAACTTTCAGCACAGCTTCCTGCTACCACAATGTAACTAAAACTAAGACTTATTACCGCATGCTCCGTAGTCACCTTACCAGAAATAGGGGCCTCTGCTTAATGTATTTTTTCCCCTACCCTTACCTCCTATGCAGTCCTATGCCTTACGGACTACCCCAAGATCCAAAATGCCGAGGAAGCTTTCCACGGTTGGACTGGTGCATATCCTGCCCCACGAGGGGGTAAGGTGGTATTCAATTGCACGCACCCAGAAGGATTCACTGACGGCCACAAGGTACACATGACAATTTGCGCCTACATGGGACCTGATGAATGGTTCACCACATTTGAAGCTGAACAGACAACCACCCTCTGTCCACTGCCACGTGAGCAATTCTAAATAGCCCTTCTGATAATCATTCCGTCATCATGTATACGATAATATCCAGGATTTTCAACTACTGAAGCCAACACTATATCGACTATGGGATTCGATAGCGACTAAAATTCAGACCGGCGTTTTCAGAAAATTTACTTAAAAACTGGTAGGTAGAATCCCAGAAGTTACTGACCGAGAATTGGAGGATACACGTTTTCCGCAAAGGAAACAAATGATTCAACACAGTGTCAAAGATGACTCTCACAAATCCATGAAGCAATGGGGATGTAGGGGAACCGTATCGAAAAACGTGACCATATCGTACTTACCAGAAATGTGATCGTATGAACTCTCTGCCAGGATTTCTTCCCCCGGTGACTCTCTGCATTAGTATCTGCATCTATTGACTAAAATATTTCGAACAATTCTAGAACCAGATAAGCCAGCATTGCCATGACTGATCGCCATTCCAGGAGGGCATGCCACCAAGCATGAGGAACGAAGTTCACTGGATTGATGAGCTTCAGTGTGATGCATCCCACTGCATGCGTTTAATCAACATTTTAATGAAAGTGTCAAATGCCTGATGTCTATTTTCATTTTAGCGGCGGTTTATCCTGAATGCCTCCTATCGGAAATGGGTATGGAATACCTTGGAACCATGAGCGTGACAGAGACAGGGAAATCCTGCCTTACGTGGGATTCCAAGCAAGTGGCTTCTTCCTACGAATCCATACCTGCAGGGTTCACTGAGATCTTGTTCTTCGAGGAGCACTTCCTAAACCAAGACCCATCCTTCCATGAGAACTACTGCCGAAACCCAACGGGGTTGGAGAAACCCTGGTGCTTTGTGAATGATAATGACTTGCAGATGGAGTTTTGCTGGATTCCTCAATGCAATGATTTCAGTGAGAAATGTCATAAGCATTCGCCTGGAATCCAGGTAGGTAGGGTGATCTTGGGTAATATTCATGAGTTCATTCCAGACGCGGCTTTGGGAGGCGGCATTTTGGATTTCGCAGAGTTAATATAAGTTTATTCTTACGAAGGGATAATCAGTTCGCATAATCGATTTAGACTGAGCTAAAGTCATGATTCTCATTCCCCTCATGAATTTTCGGGCTAAGACGATGTTGTTGTTTCAGATTGATCCGCTAAAATTAACTAGATCTGTATGTAACCTCCGGGGAGAAGGTAGAGAATATATGTTTCAACATTTATACGTTTTTTTCAGCAATACATATATGTGAGACCCTACGTGTAAAAGGGTGCAGCCTTTGTCAGAGGACTGCTATCGTAGGGTCGAGTATTGCCAAGAAACCTAGGCAAGATTACTCTAGGTTGTCCTGCTTCTTATGATACACCATGTTAATAATGTTTTGCGTCATTAGGCGAACTTACCTCCTTTACCTCACTCTGCATTCCTTCCAATCATGAAAAGACAGCAGCTCCCATAGCACACCTAATCATAAATTACCGATACGGACGAAAAGACATGCTCTTTGGAGAGCCTCGGTTGACGGGGCGCCAAAAGGAAGGATACTATGCGAAAAAGTAAGGATACTTTGAGTTTTCTCCATGGGCTGCTTCCCCACTCCAGTAACCCTAGCCTACGGTTATATTGCTGGATTGTGGCAGCAATATGTGGTAAGGAAGAATCACGCGACAAAACGCTTTCTCGCGACAAAACGCTTGCTTCCTTGACGGTGGTCATAGCCACCGATGTAAGGGAAGGGAGAGCGTTCCCATCTCTTAAAATTCCTATGAGAGTTTGTAATTGAATGGTGGCCACGTATAGTTGCGGATGGGACTCCAACTTATCAACTTATTCCATCGCACACGCTTCACATCTTATTTGCTAAATGAAGTCCTGATTGATCAGCCCGGAGTTCCTGGACGAGAAGATAAAACGGGCGCTTCCGTCCTTCCGATCAACGTTGTTGAACGGGCGAGTGCACACCACACCATGCTTGCCGAGCCTAAACCCACACTTCTTAACATTTAAAAGTACTACTACTTTTCTTATATTTTTCAGCTAAAATAATCACCAACGCAGAATACTCATCAAGAGCTTGCGGTTGATACATCTTACGATTTGTAGGGTGCTTATGAACGAATGAAGGCTGTTGGGGAATTTAAAGTTTTAAAAAAATCGTTTTTGATTAATATATTATACTCGCGAGTTTGTTTGGAAAAAGGGCATGAAGACTCGCTATGTGCGGGCCTTCGGCGCTCTACGAACAAATAATATCACTAATGCATTTAAAGCATACGTGTTCGAGGCTTACCCCTAGTGATGCGGGTAAACTGGGTTAGTGGGTTTGGCAGTTTTAGCGTGCGAGCACCAATGCGCTCGTACATTAAAAAAAATTTTCAGGACATTTTCATAGCGGCATCATGTGACTTCCGGCATGAAAATAAACAAGTAAACATCTCCAATGTGCTGCGTTATGTTCGTAAGGGGAATTTCAATACATTCTACGGTCGACGCACTATTCTCTGTACATATAAGTCTTAATGACATATATCACACCCGACACATTATCTAATTACTTAAGCCTCTGAACGTTATAATTAATTGTAGGATATAGAAATAAAGAGGAGTTTAACATTTTTAGATTCACATTTTTGGACACAAGGGTCGTGTAAGATATTTCATGTATGAAAACAAGCATTTTGTTGGTAATTCTTCATTCTTTCCACTTCATGTTACTGGAAAAAAAACATGCAACCTGAAATGCGCATTGAAAAGAGTGTCCTTTTTTGGAACACCCTGCACGTGACACCCATAACCATCCGTAAGCATACCGGTATTCATCAACCTGTGTCCTTACCTTAACCTATGACCTAGAAAGCAAACCTTCTCTTTTCTTGTGGAACATTGTAAAATTAATTTCGAAACTTTTTCTGCCACATTGGAATCGAATTATTGCCCGAAAATGGTTTCTTGAAGAAAAGTCTCAATTTTCGTTAAGTGAGAACTATAACTAGCTAGATCCCAGTTCTTTAAATCTCACAAAGCCTCAATAATTGTCCTGCACGGTAGCCGCGACTCGTCCGACTCGTACACCTTATTAGCCTCTTTTAATTTCTCTCTCGTTTTCTCCCCCTTCCAAACGTTTGACACGTGCATATATTGCAATAACAGACGTGCAACGGATAACAAACGGATAATGCATTCAAAAGGCTATTGCAAACAATATCGTATCATTCCTAGTTTATTTTAAGGTTATACGCTTCTGAAGCAACATCCAATCGTTTATGAACATCTTGCATTAAAATTGATAAGTATTACAGTGGATTTTAAGTTCCACCCTGTTTTAAGTTATACTGTACGTACAAAGACGGTATGAGTCTTATGAAACTAATGTTTTTCTATTGTGTTTCCACGTCCAGGCGTACCGGAGTGCAAGTTGACCCAGAAGGGAGGGGAATACATGGGCACGAAGGACAAGACCATTTCAGGCTTTCATTGCATTCCGTGGCTCGATCATGACAGCAGTGTCGTGGACAGGATCCGTGGGAGCCGAAAAGGCTCCCTCCCAGATGAGCTCACTGGGAGCCACAATTTCTGTCGAAACCCGAATGGGTATCCGGGTGGTCCTTGGTGCAATGTTCGAGATTCTGGAAGGCCAAATCTGAAGTGCGAATATTGCGATGTGCCCTTCTGCGATTTCCACGATTCGAAAAGAACCAGGGAGTCTCAAGACCAACACTTGTCAAGTGAGTAATCAAAATCCATGCACATTTAGTTATAATGTTCGTATATGCAGTTGATTTACAATGGAAAGCATGGTATATGTGAAAGAGATTAGGATCAAGAGATTAGGATAGAACAAATGAATCTAAATCCAAACCATTTCGGAGCGAAAACTACGTTGTCAGTCCATTCAAATCACGTCACACAAAACATCCTGCAAGCAGCAGCTATTATGAAAGAGCGAAAAAAGTCTGTCACTTGAGGAAAATCACCTTGAGAGTTATGTGCGTCAAGAGAAAGAAAAAAAAATATTATTAATAAAAAGGGAAGAGTGGGTGAATGGAATATATGGATAATGGAAGGATAGATAAAAGGATTTATTTCTTCCAATTTTCCAACATTTAACTTCCGAAAATGATAGAAGGATTTACTTATTCTAATGAAGGAAATAGGTAGTTATGAAATATACTTAAATATACCGGAATTAATGTATATATAGTCTCGATGTGGACGAAAGTCCGCACATGAAGGAGTGGATTGACATGTCTTGCATTTGACGATATTCTGCAGACTGCGCTTCCCATTGCAAAATGCAGTACAGGCGAAGGGAGTTACTATTTCCTCATTGGCTTCGAAATTTGTTAGACCAGTCTTTGGATCAAAGTCCAAATGGAATCCTCATTAATCAGCTTTGAAACGATGGCGTAATATTTTGTTTCAGGAATATACATTTAAGTCAACTAGCGTCACTCAGTGAGCAAGGCGATAGCAGCATCGTCCTTGTCCGCTCCCACTATTATGACCGAATGAAATCGAAAGATTAGACATCTGCACTTTTCTTTACGCATGTACAAATAATTCACTTTTCGCAATACATCACAGACGTTCGTGCCAAGCAGTCCGAGGGGTCATGATTCCTTCTCGAAAGGATATTTCTTGCGACGTATTGGTATACATGCTTTTATTATTTATTTCCTCCAAAGTTCATGAAAAAACAAAATATTGAGACTGTTTCACATTATACTTGAGAATTTAATTTATCGCTGCTCCATGCAACAAACATTATCCTGAGGCTAAACGTGATTTTTGAAAGAAGAATGTAATGGAAGAACGAAGAACGATCCCATCCCTAAGATCGCCATTCCCTCTTTAGGAATTGTTGTCATTCATGCATAAATAGACTTTGGATGTATCGGAAACTTTCGAGATTGGGTATTGATTATGAGCAATTATATTCGAATTGGATACTTGCCACTCGCGAAGTATTCTAAGTTCTGAAATATACTTAAATATACCGGAATTAATGTATATATAGTCTCGATGTGGACGAAAGTCCGCACATGAAGGAGTGGATTGACATGTCTTGCATTTGACGATATTCTGCAGACTGCGCTTCCCATTGCAAAATGCAGTACAGGCGAAGGGAGTTACTATTTCCTCATTGGCTTCGAAATTTGTTAGACCAGTCTTTGGATCAAAGTCCAAATGGAATCCTCATTAATCAGCTTTGAAACGATGGCGTAATATTTTCTTTCAGGAATATACATTTAAGTCAACTAGCGTCACTCAGTGAGCAAGGCGATAGCAGCATCGTCCTTGTCCGCTCCCACTATTATGACCGAATGAAACCGAAAGATTAGACTTCTGCACTTTTCTTTACGCATGTACAAATAACTCACTTTTCGCAATACATCACAGACGTTCGTGCCAAGCAGTCCGAGGGGTCATGGTTCCTTCTCGAAAGGATATTTCTTGCGACGTATTGGTATACATGCTTTTATTATTCATTTCCTCCAAAGTTCATGAAAAAACAAAATATTGAGACTGTTTCACATTATACTTGAGAACTTAATTTATCGCTGCTCCATGCAACAAACATTATCCTGAGGCTAAACGTGATTTTTGAAAGAAGAATGTAATGGAAGAACGAAGAACGATCCCATCCCTCTTTAGGAATTGTTGTCATTCATGCATAAATAGACTTTGGATGTATCGGAAACTTTCGAGATTGGGTATTGATTATGAGCAATTATATTCGAATTGGATACTTGCCACTCGCGAAGTATTCTATCCCTCTTTAGGAATTGTTGTCATTCATGCATAAATAGACTTTGGATGTATCGGAAACTTTCGAGATTGGGTATTGATTATGAGCAATTATATTCGAATTGGATACTTGCCACTCGCGAAGTATTCTCCATTTAGTGCTTCAGCACGTCATCAGGTGTTAAAATACTCTACTACTTCAATATCCACCAACTCCGAATGGCTGCATAACCTAGATTGTTTAATATTTTGCATCAATACTCATCACATATGAAGCAGATTATATGAAAGTGCGTCTCACTCTGGGACGCATGATGATCTTCTGCTACCCCTGCACATGTACAAATGGGTCTAAAATTGATCACCATTCCATTATAGCTGAAGGAGTTATGCAGCCAAATTACGAAAAATGTCGGATTACGGAGATGGGAAAGGAATACTATGGTGAAGAGCACACGACGGAAACAGGGAAGGAATGCATGTCTTGGGAGAAATTGGAGATTCACGAGTTTCCAAATATATATTTCTCCCACCTACCGCTTCAAGACCGTAAACCAACTGCAAAGAGCGTGGATTTTTTTAACACATGGATGCGTTCAGGTGAACCAGCCAAAGAAACTCGGGACCACAGCAACTTCTGCCGGAATTATGGCCCGAGGCTTCGGCCCTGGTGTCTGGTAACCGTTGAGGATGCCACCTGGGAGTACTGTCGCATCCCGCTCTGCCGTGGTCCGAAAGGTCTGAAATTTTTTCGTCAGTGAGCCTCTTAAATCAAGACGTCAGAACTCCTAATCAGCAATGAATAATCCCTTGATTTGATGAAACGGTTGTAATGAATGTTAATATGTTTTGACTCTGCTAGTGGCGGTTCGGTTTTTTATTATTTAATTTCCAGTCGTTTTCCGTTTTTTCCTTGACGCATTTTTGTACCATCTGATTTTTCCCTAATTGAGACCGTCTCTGCCAGATTTACTTTTCCAGTTGACCTTCAAAACTTCGAAGAGGTTGAAAAAATGAATTTGTTTTCAACGAATCGTATAAATTATTCCTTTCATTTTTGTCCATTTCAGGCCTTGCATAAATGGTTTCTCTCATGCAGTGCACTTCATTCAGCGTTTTTCGTTCCTTCACTGAACAGTTAAATCGCGCAAGTATGTCGGCATTTAACTAATATGTTTACTATTTATATGGTTACTTGGCAGAGCCGGCGGAATGCCAACAAACGAAGCATGGACGAGAATACTCAGGGTTGAAGAATGTGACGCGGTCAGGGAAGAAGTGCCAACCCTGGCTGAGCCAAACGCCAAACGAGCATTCGACCATACTTTACCTGCCGGCATTCCCCGATCCTGGCCTGGACAGTCGTCACAACTACTGTCGGAATCCTGATGTCGTAAAGGAGGGACCTTGGTGTTACAACGGAGAGGGTACCAATCCCGAATGGGAATATTGCGATATTCAACTTTGCTAGTCAGTAGAAATTAGAAGATGGACATGGTGCATATGGCTCTAGGAATGGTATGGTTTGTCTAGAACCAATGTGTTTGCTGGGGTTAAACTCCTACTCAATATACCTTCTTCCCCCATTGTTCATCGAACTTTTTCATGTCCTTTCGCCCTCAGAAGTGGCGGGAAACTTCCTCTCTCCTCCTCTCAAGTTGTGTGCCTGTGCTGTCTATTCTCTGGCGATTTTGCATTCAATCGAAGCTGTTCACTGTAAATTTCGGGAATTTTCTGAATGGGAATATTGCGACATTCAACGTTGCCAGTTAGAAGCAATTGCAAGTAGGACATGGTACTTGTGTTTACAGGAAAGGGCTAGTATGTCAGCATTGTGCAGCTGAGGTAAATTTCTAAATCTATTTGTCTTCTCTCTTCAATTTATATTGCATTTCCACATGCCCTTTCACCACCAGTAGCGCAGGAACGCTCTTATTTCCTTCTCTCAGGATTTGTGTGCGTGCTGTCTATTCGTCGATCATTTTGTATTTCAATATTATTTGAGCCATCCGTAGTAACTTTAAAAGAGGATACTTCTCATTGCAAGTGCTGGAAATGTCATAATGTGATCATCCTAATCACAAGATATTCTACGAAACGAAATTAATCACATTTGAATAACTTCTGCACCTGATGCATTGAACCAATGTGCACAACTCTATGCAAAGGATGTGTGATTTCCTGAATACGACCCTTCCGATCTCTGCGGTGACCATATTCAAAATGTATTGCATAACACGTTTTCCTGGTATGCTCATTTTGACCGTAGCTTTGGAACATTTAGATCTTTGTTTGTGTGTCTCTGGGTGAAATCATTTTCATACACATTACAGCAGTGTTTCTCCCAGTAAGGAAACAAGAATGTTTTTCCCTCGGGGCTTTTTCGGACTCGACTTTCACTGAATTTTCAGTGGAATGTGAATCTCATGAATGCCTCTAATGCGATATTTCATCACTGTGAGACACTTTTGTAATTGTGAAATATATTCTACCCTTTCGGAGTGCAAATGCTGGCATATCCACGGACTACCTGCTACCCGTGAAACATTTAGTATTCCTATCTGAGGTGAATCGACTTATGTTCTTTATCATTTAAATGAAAAACACAGCTGAAATGTTAATGTCATATTTTTATCAATAATATTGGGTGCGTCCCGTCATTCACCCCCACCCCTCCATTCCCCAATTTCCTTATATAACAGATTTCAACGTGTTCCGTCTGGACTTTGAATGAAGGATGATTTTGGGCCATGCTCTTGATGAGAATCAATTCTAATGAACCTACTCATTCCGCGGATCAGGCGGCCGGCCCCGCAATGAAATTACCGTTTTGGATGCAAGCGAGGAACACTATCAGAGGGGTAAATTTTTCCAGCCGCTTACCCCTGCAAGCAAAAAAGACATTTTCTTCCCGTTAGCGCTCATGTCGATTAATGAAAAAAGCTCTCGAGCAAACAGCTGCCAGCGGAACGTAGCACACAATGAAAGCGCTGAAGGGGCCGGCATAAACGTTACGTACTGGGATGGCAGAAGCGTCTGCCGCGCCGCGTAGAAAAACGGCTCACCCAGAAACACGAGTCCTGAAGCTTAGACGCATCATCTGAATTCTGGCTAGCCCGATCGAAGTAACACCACCTGGCTGCCGGTTTTCGTAAAGTTTGGTCCTGTGATCGAATTCTTGATCAGGAGGTTGCGACGATTGGAGTAGGGCCAATCGGATCGCGTTCGATAAAGTCGACTAGTGCTGGCCTCCGACGGACAGGCTGAGGACAGGAGAACTTCGGCTATTATTATATAGATCCATTGTATACAATTTAAGTTCCCACAAACGACCTGGACCACGAGTCCACCCTTCTGCCTAGAAGAATGAATGGCATGCATCCTTTGGCTTTATTAAATGTTGTACACCAAGAAAGGTTGTTTTCAAAGGATGGACTTACGATACTGTATATAAATGACTTGACTCAGTTAACTCACAGCAATTCACAGTGATCCCAAGTACGCAATACCCCTGCTGAACGGTAAATTATTTAAAATGTTAAGAATGAGATGACACGAGCGATGTTGGAATGCATTCGTCTCTTTAGTTTTTGGCTACTCGAATCTGCGTTAATTGCTTCATATGGCCACCAATCTCCTATTTATTAAGCAATTAACTAGAGGTTCCGTGAAATAGTGGAAAAGAAAAACATGCCCCGCAGTCCAATGCGGAACTTTTTCCACCAATGCCATCTGCATGGAGAATGGAACCACCAAGAAGGATTTTCCTAATGAGCTTCTTGCAGAGACACGGGAAATCTATGACGGCTATCCTCGCTACCGCAGGAGACAATGGGAAAATAGCCAGAGTCGATCGACACAAGTTGGAGGATCGATGGGTCGTTTCGTACAACCCTTGGCTACTTCTTAAATACACCGCACGCATCGACGTGTATATATGTTCCATCGAGTGAGTGTAATTTATTTTCAAACATGCATGCAAGGGACACTTGTGCGTTGTTTGTGAGGTAAAACCAAGGAATGTACGGAACGACACATCGAATCTCTAACTTATTTTGATCGGCTCTGGCTACCCATGCAAATCTTCATTTTCGCGATCCTAGGGTGTAGAACTTCCCCGAATGACGTCTTAATTGCCAAGACGAAGGAAACCCAGGCGCACTGAAGGGGTTGAGTGTAACAATTTGAACCATTTTTTTAAGATTTTCGGGTCAGATCGACCAGAGATTTTGGTCGACAATCATAGATTTGGCTGAAATTTGGTGAGGAGGTAGCGTTTGACCTAAAAACGGGAAATCCAAAATAATTTTTTCTGACCAATGGTGTGTCCGTGGCGAGGTCACAAAAGGTTGACCTATTTTAGCTGATCCGGCTGACCTCTATCAGACTTTCTTCAATAACTCCCTAGCTATTTGTCATAGAATGTTTATTTAGGACTCATTTTAAAGGTGTCTTTTAGCTCTATCTTGTGAATTTATTTCAAGCTGTTATTCATGCATACTCATTTTATATCAAAATTCGAATGCCTTTGATCTTTGACCCTTCATATAAAAAATATATCATGTTTAAATTTGACTGCACAGAGTCTGCGGAATGCCAACAAACGGAGCATGGACGATAGTACTCAGGGTTGAAGAATGTGACACGGTCAGGGATGAAGTGCCAACCCTGGTTGAGCCAACCGCCAAATGAACATTCGAACATACTTACCCTGTCGGCATTCCCCGATCATGGCATGGACAGTCGTCACAACTACTGTCGGAATCCTGATGTCGAAAAGGAGAGACCTTGGTGTTACAACGGAGAGGGTACCAATCCCGAATGGGAATATTGCGATATTCAACTTTGCTTGTCAGTAGAAATTGGAAGATGGACATGGTGCATATCTTTCCAGGAATGGTGTAGTTTCTCTAGAACCATTGTGTTAATGGGGATAAACTCATACTCAATTTACCTTCTTCCCCCATTGTTCATCGAACTTTCTCATGTCCTTTCGCCCTCAGAAGTAGGGAAAAGCTTCCTCTCTCCTCCTCTCAATTTTTGGGTCTGTGAAGTCTATTCTCTGGCGATTTTGCATTCAATCGAAGCGGTTCACTGTAAATTTCTGATGGCTACGTCCCGTCCAAAGGGCTGCAAATGTGATCTTGTGATCCCCATCACAAGTTCTTTTGGGAATTCAAATGAGTCATCTTTAAATAACGTTTGGACCTCAGGCATTACATCCGAGTGGACGCACAAAGTATCGCAACGGATATGCATACATATTTGAAGAGGTCCCTTGAAGGAATTTATTCTTTTGCTGGAACTTATTATCCTCGTATACACATGCAAATTGTTATCTTTACACGTGTCAACAACTCCTTTGATATTCCTGTCATAGCAGCAAATCTTTTTCTTCTTTGGAAAAGCGTGAGTTACTACAGTCACATTACGGAAACTTGCATCTCATCATTAGATACCTCACAGGCAAGAGGCAGACACGCTCTGCACAGAGTTTGTTTCAAGAGCGATACTATGCTTGAAGATAATAGCTTCGATCTCCTCTATGATGATAGGTTTCATCTTCTCTCTTTTATTCCCTTTCCCAGGAAGTCACCTTGAAAATTGAATCGTGCTCCTTCCATTTCTTGAGTCGGTGATTTTATGCAGATTCATAGGACAGGGTCGCCTCTTAAGACCGTAATAATGAAGAATTTAAACATCTTCCCGTTTTCCGTATGTGGGGAAAGATCGGCTGCCGTTTGGACGGTATTGGAGACTAACTTCAGCTGCTTCAAGAATTCAACCGCTGGAGGAATTACTTTGGTGTCATCTGGCTTTGGTTGCGCGAAAATATCAGATACTATGGTTGCGCCTTCGGCGCTCCATTACCTTGGAAAGTCATTAATTCATTAATTCCTTGCGAAATGGCAAACACGTATTTAAAGCATGTCCCCATTGAAACACTTGATATATGGAGACAAAAGCCTTGATTTTTTAATCAAAATCCTTACTCATGATTTCTATTGTGCCTAACTTGAAATATTTTCTGGTGTCCCGTTTTGTAAGGGTGGAGAATACATTTTGAAATACTTCCCTCCTATAATCTACGCTAAGCGGACATATTTCAAAAGTAGGATATTTCCTCTACTCAGCCATCAAACAGGCACTTCTGAGGCATGTTTAAATTTTCTGTTTCTGTTTCGTTAGATCAAAAACAAACTCTGGAAAATGGGACTGCATAAATGCCCTGATGGGTTTTAACGAAAATTTTTTTCCTTCTGAAATGTAGACTCATGGAACTCCATGCCACCAAATTTCAGCCTTATACGTTTCCCCTTTTTGTTGGCAGAAAAAAATGTTTTTGGAAAAGCCATCCACCGAAAAGCTGCGCTCTGAGGAGACGCACAACAATAGTTGCCTTTTTCCTTAAATCAACATGACGGCTGTTATGCGTGCGTCTGGTACTTTCTATTTCTGCCCGATTCGGTAGGATATGAAAAATTCTTTGGAAACATTACGTCCCCAATAAATAAGCCACCCCAAAAATACTTCGGAAATTTGACAATTGACATTTGAACTGAGTGCTTCACCAGTCACGTTCTTGCCATGCTACAGCTATCCGTGAGTCTCCATTTGATTGAAGCAAAGAGAACTATTTGAAAGTATTGAGATGTTCCCCGAAAAGGTGTGCCCCTATGACTTGCATCACCAAAGTGGAATTTTTCCTGAACTCAGCATGTGAATAGCTACTTATGTCAGTCAGTCAGATACTCACGATCATCTATATATAATATGAAAGTAGAATTGTTCTTAACTAAGCTATTCATCAGGTACTTCTTTACCAAGTTTAAACTTTCTAGCACCCTCCGTTTTGCAGGATCAGAAAATTGCTTGTTCAGAAAATTCAGAAAAATTTGCAAAATATATGCCATTGTGCGTTTTAACCGAAAAGTACCATTTTTACCGAAATCAAGCCTCAGTGAACTACATGCCCGCCAAGTGTCAATATTATACGTTTGCCCTTTTCGCTGGTGAAAATTCATGTTTGGAAAAGCCGACCCACGCAAAAGCTATGCCCAGAAGGGATGCACCATGAAAGCTAAATACTCCCTCAGCTCAATAATATCACGTCCCTTATACGTGTGCCAAGTTTCACCTTTCCATTTCTGTCCAATTCGCCACGACAATTTCTTTTCTTTTAAACATAGCCCATCGAGAAATTTTCCCCCGGCGATGTATTAAGACTTAACATTTTACTTTAACTCCTTATCTTGGTAGTCACATTCCAGCAAAGTTCTAGCTTTCCGTGTCCATCGGTTTAACTAATGCAAAAAAATTGTGAAAACATCCCCCTTTGAAATTCATGCCCCAGGCCATTTCATTCCAAAGTCTGACTTTTTCTGCACACAGCATCACGGTAGGTAATTATGTACCAAGTTTCCTCTTTCCACACTTGCTCTATACACCAGGACAAAAAAAATACTTGAAAACTTCGGCCCCAAAATTATGCCCCCAGGGGATGTATCTAAAATTTTGCATTTCTCCTGAACTCATCGTGTCAGTAGGAACGTCCACGCCACGTTACAGCTTTCCATGTCTATCCGTTTTATTGAAGCAATGGGACATGGAAGGCAAGAGAAAGAAAAAGGCATAGAATGGTTATGATTTGAACCCTGGCCTCAGGATTACCGGTCCGATGTGCTACCACTACACCACCGAAACAATGACATATATACAACGGTTTCTTTCGATGACATCCTTATACATCACGATATATATATTTTTTAAAACTTCTTCCCCCAAAATGTGTACCCCCAGGGCATGTACCTCCAAAGTCTTGGTTGGAAGGTGAAGTAAGCAGTGATGAAAGAACATGACATTCTGCAATTTTGAAATTCTGCATTTTGAGAGCTGGACCGCCACGTGGAAACCGCGGTGATGGACTTACTTGCGGAGCCGTGCGAACGCACGTGGCGACAAATATAAGATTCATCCCGCATTTCATCGTGGACGCTTGAAATTCCTCGATCCACTGCAGCAGGCGGGAGGCACTACGATGAGCGATGGCATCGTCCCCTGAGAAGCACCATGCCAACTCCGGTCTCCTCGGCCTTGCAATATCGAAACGAGAGAAAATCTCCAATTTTCCGTGAAAATCGCCTCTCTCGCATTTCTTGAGGTCGATATGTCAGCATATTTTCGTTAAGGCACATCCGCGAATGATGAAGAAGAATTTGGTCAAAAGTCGCAGTTCATATCCCGAAGCGTTTGCCTGTACTGCTGTCTCCCACACACAAGCACACTAGGACACATTTGTCGCTCGGCCTATCTAGTTGTCAGGATCGCGCAATCTATGTTTAACCTCCGGACCTTGGTTGCTCATCAATCGTGGTCCTCTGGTTTGAATTGCTGTCTTCATTGCCCCACCGACAGAACCTCACGAATCTGTGTTGAGGGTTATTTCGTTAGTAATAAGGATTTACTTACGTTCATTTCATTCGATGTTTCATTCGTTCGATTAGTAATCGAGTTTGTAAGTTATGAACATGTGTCCCGTCCGAATGCTATCAAACTTCATTTATTTCAGGCATTAAAATGCTAAGAAGCATAACTTCTCGATCATTTTTTTTAGGCCCAAACGTCTCGTTTTCGGATGCATATATCTCACAGGATGAATCATGCACTGCACAATGTATTGATGTGACTGAGCAAAAACATTCCTTTGCGGTTGAGAATTGCTGTTCTTCTATGGGGTTTGGTACCGTATTGGGGCCATTTGTCTCCATTCATTTCCAATAATGGAGGGGAGAGCTATCCCCCTCCAGAGGCGCACAGAGTATCTCAGATAACAAGTGCGAGCAAATATACATCCCCGTCTAGATCCCCCCCTGTGATACATTTGTTATCCGACTACCATTGACTTTCTTATCACTGGTTATCGTGAGTGTTCAACCTCTGCGGGTTTTGCACACAAGCAATCATTTCGTTCCTCCCCACTCCAAGTGTTGCTCCTCGCCTCACGAATTGGTAGCCTCTCTGAGATTCACTTCAGTAGAAGATGAAAAGAAAGGATCCATTGCAATGAGGAAGTATCACGTGAGAGCGGTTTAATACCGAACAGGAGCAAAGGACGAAGTGTGACGACTTTGTGAACTAGTTATGTGGTACGAGGGGATACGTCTTCTTTAAATGAACAGTTTTTGATTCCTCATCCCAAGTGACCTAATGCGTGAACTGGAGAAGTGAGGGAAGGTTATAATAAAAAAAACAGTTGCCTCAAATACGTAAGTTCTATTTAACCTATTTGCAAATTATTGAATAGATACAACAACGAAATGATACTATATAGTTTTGTGATTAAATGCCACATTTTCTTTTTGCACAGATCCTCTCCAGAGCGAAATAAGCAGAAGAGGGGCCATCAAACTTCTATTCTGTTCCATACCGCTACTGTCAAAATGGAAGGGTATCATCCAAGGCAAAGCAATAATAGGGTAAGTGGGTAATTCCAGACCATCTCTATGGTGGCATTCCACTATAGGATAATATAAAATGACACAATTTCCTGTCATATTTGACCCTACACTATGTAACATTTGAAATACAAACCTTTCAATGTATTTACTGATAGAGATACTATTTGACTCACATCTACAGCTTTAGGTTGACTGACGTATACAAAAGGTGTAAGGATCTCTACAGCATAGGTATATTTTTCAGGGGTTCTTTGTATGTTACTGAGAGGCGATTCCAAGTTCTTCTTGGGGCACATAGGCTTCAAGTTGGAGTGACTTACTGCCTAAGCAAGTTGGCTCCAGAATGGAAAAGAGGATTCATTTCATTAAGAAAAAGGGCAATAAATGTATTGGGAAGCGAAAATCATGAACGGAGTTTATGACGGGTTTGTCATGGGAAACGTTGTCCATTCACAATATATGCATGCAATTTAAGTCGAGGTTTAATGATGAGCTGCCAGTTTCCAAATATTAGAGTACAGAACCTCCATTACCACAGGGTAAAAGGCAAGTCGAGGCGTTAGTGAAGAACTGCCATATTCTGTGCAGGCAAAGGAAGCAGGAGTGTTCCAAGAAGGAAAATTTTCCGCAGTAGTGAAAGTGTGCTTCTGAGGAAGGGACATTAGTTCGATGAATCTATGGATGCGTTAGGGCAGGAACTTCAGAAGCGAAGTATTGGGACTTTTGTGATAAACACATAAAAGCATTATTCATGTTGAAATTATTCGGACCTGCCCTGGCAACGTTAACAAAAATGTTCCTGCTTTTGGGTTTCATTTGCCAAGAGATTCATAATAACAGTTCGCATCTTATTTTTGTGTTACAGCGTTACATCAGGTGTCCTAATAGTTCTCGCCTGCAGCTTTTTGCTGCCTTAACTCTTAAACAAGATATACTGTCTGTAACGAAATTTTATATTATGATAACAATGGATTTACGTTTGCAACAAGTTCCTGGAAAAGTGATTTGCAATATGTTGAACCATGAGAGATTGGATCAAGCCCCCCATTCAGACAGTTTCTGTCCTTTTCTTATTCTAATTTGATTGGTATATTGCTCCTCGATCGATAAACTCCAAGGCATATATTTCTACTTCTGGCGGTGTGAAATCAAAATTTATTTTTTCGATTTTTACGAGCTTCCATGGAACTGAAAAGTATTTCAAAACACTTCCCTTTCGGAAACTGTGCCCTGAGGGGACCTGAAGGGACAATTACCAGTATATATGAGAATGTGGTGAGCCACTCAGGTACTGAAATTCGCATTAACCTTTAAATGTTATTTTTCCTGTGATCAAAACCAGTATAACGACTTCAATGTCAATAATTTTTTTTATATTTTCCCGCCTCGCTACAAGGGAAACATATTTGGTGAAAATGTCCCAATTTTGCCTTGACGGTATGAACATTGAAATCGAATTTTTTCGAAGAAATCATCACAACTATTTCAATGTCACGTTTCACTTTTTCCTTCAACCCATTCTCTGGTGGAGCAAAGCAAATTCTTACCCAAAGGTATTTCGCTCCAAAAAACTATCATCCCAGGGGATGGCTATATCTGAAAAGTGAACATTTTCCTGAAATTGCCGTAACAGTAGACACATTAATGCTTTTTTCACCTTTCCATGTACCAATGTTTGACAGAGTAGCTAAGGTATTTGCTTAAAAACGTCCCCCCCCAATAAAATCGGCCACCAGGGGCATGTGCCTCAAAGGCAAATTTAATATGAACTCCGCTTCCTAAGAGCTACTAACGTACCAGATTTCAGGCTTCTACCATACATAGAACACAGTTAGAATTACCGTTGGTCATGCAGTCATTCACGATGGTATATATATTAGATGAGGACGCTTAGCCATCTTCCAACCATTGTCAATGAAAACATGCTTGGGGATCGTTCACGCAATCAAAAGAGTACAGTGGTTAACTAATACTTTGTAGACAATGTTTGAAAATTTTACTACCGATAATCGATGTTTCAAATGAAAATCATTCATGCAATCGGCCCACATTGTCCTCTACCACCCCGTGGCTGCCCAATTTCATTTTTTCAGGCGCTTTCAGAAAGAAATACGGGAGACTGAATTCTATTAGTGGAAGAGGTTAAATAAAGTTGCTACTGCGTCCCTTGACTGTTGTGATGAATTTCATTGGTTAAGGTAAGAATTACATTTTTTTAGGGGCATGAGGCAAAATGCAGATTCTGCCACGAGTTTTCCAGCACGGGGCGTCTCCAAAGCTGCCACAAAAGAACACACACAACTACACCTGACATTCGGAAGTATCTTAAAATATACACTGGAGCAAATAAGGTGCGTCCTTGGAAGGAAGCTGCAGACGAATATGTTTCTGAACATTACCCCCAAGCTGGCACTAAGGCCTACTCACTGCCAGAAGGGTACATCCTAAATATAAATAAAGTCAACGAACAAGGAGAGGACCAAAGGAGAGAAAAAGACGACGAGATGCCTCGAGACCAGCTATCTGTTGCCCGAGTCTTCTTTAAACTCAAAGATGCATTCAAGGATATCCCCTCTCTGACTGTGGCTGACTACTCCTTCAAAGACACCTTGCTAAAAGGAGTCGATAAGAAAACAAGGGATAGGGTTTTTGGGAATATTGCACACGGATTTTCAAGTGAAGCCCTGGGGAGTGGAGATCATGACGTGTTTTGCACTGGGATTTCTGGAGATGACATTTTGGGAATTTTCTTCCAAATAAAAGGAACAACACCGAAGGCATGCCCAAAAACGCTCAAAGTTTCACTGGGAAAGGCAAATAAACAAATCCAGAAGGACATCATTGTTTTCAAGACTGTATGTGGGAAATTCTTGGAACCATTCGTGAAATTAGCTGGTTTTCCAGCCTTCCCAATGCTTAATAAATCAGATTTGCGCAAGGTAATCGATTGTGTGGAATGTAGGGCACGAATCCTTACCTCAGAGGATATAAGTGATCCACAAAGTTTCACAGCATTTTTGAAAAGACAGGGAATCGCTTTAAAGAAGTCGTGGTCCAAGTCCTCTCCCGTAATGAAAACCTTCAAGGAGATATTCCACCTCTATGTTTGTGCAGCATCATCTGTGGATCTCCCGCGCAATCCGACTCAGTTGTACACTAAGGTTGAGGAACAAATGCAGAGGTTGCTGATGATTCTCACACCCCAGCAGAGGGAACTAGTTAAAAGTAATTCTAAGGTGATTTTCATGACTGGAACTTCAGGCACAGGAAAAACCTTTGTCCTCAAAGAGAGAGCTTCGCGGCTAGCCCTGGAAAATGGAGCAAAATCAAAGGAGCATGCAGTGCTCGTGGTGAATCTTTCAGGAGGAGACTTGACTGACGAATTCCAGCAGAGCTTCAAAGGTAAGACAAATGCTTGCCACCTGGTGCTTCTCGCTACCATTTCCGCTACGTGAAGTATTTGTGAGTATGATCATGGAGTTTCTTCATCAACATTGTGTTCACGAAAAATTTATTTTGCGTGACATTCAAGCTAAATAAAACATGGGCGGTTTGGAAGTTTTGTTGCTATTCTGAATAACTCAATTACACCCGTTCATTCTTAACGTTCACCATTGTGAGACAAACATTTTGAAAAGTAACGCTACCCTAGTAGCACATAGCATTGAAACAACATGGATTCAATGTTGATTCAATAATATGTGCCACTAGGGTAGTTTGCATATCACTTGGGAAAAAGAACCTGAAGAGGAGATCATAATCCTGACACCATTTAAGCATGGACTTAGAATATTTCTCATGGGATGGAGTGATAGGAATTCGAACCTCAATTAAACATCGCCTTTGCGCTTCACTGTTTTTTTGGATGTTGACTCGTGGAAGGATGTGAAATGAAAGGAACCATTAGGTGATGAAAAGAGTTAATATTCTCTTGCTGATGCTTTTGCTTTGCTCTAGAATCACAAAACGAGGAAATTGTTCAATATTAAAAGGTTAACTCTCGCACTTAAGTGAACTTACGTCGCCACGATGGTATCAGCAATAATGAGGCGTGAACAAATGAGTTTCAAAGGATTTTTTAAATGCTTACATTATTAAAACCATATCAGCCAACATGCTCATTTCTCTTCATTTCTGCTCCAACAACAGGAAAGATGATTAAGGTAGTGGACGGAAGAGTGAGGCGCCTTGAAGACGACCTTCAGGGACTGAAGGATTTCCTGAAGAAGGAGGGGAGAAGAAAACACGTCCTCATTGATGAAGTCCCCATCACTCTTGGATTCACTAATACTATCAGTACAGAAGCCCTTTCTGCGCATTGGGAATGGGTCGACGATTTAGAGGTGAATTCGATCACTATTGCCTTCCGACCCAATGATCAGTCCTACACAAGGGATTTCCCGCTCGAAGAGGTCAATCCAGCCGGGCATGCCATTACAGTCCTCAAGAGTATCAAGAGGAATGCCCAACAAATATCTGAATTATTTTTGGACATCGGAAATTTCTCCCGACGCGTTTTCCTATCATCTGAGCGCTCCCTATGGATGGATATAGATGGAGAAAAACGAGAATTCTCCCCACGCTTCTTCGAGATGATCTCTTGCCAAGCTCTCCATCGCGAATGCACAGATACACTGATCTGCGAGATTGTGAGGGCTTCGCACACAACGCAGGCCATATATGAGGAATGCAGGAAGTCGCCGAAAAAGAGGGCCATCTTTGTTGTCATTAGTGACGCATGGAAGAGAGATGCCTTCTTGAACGTTCTCACATTTTTATACCCCGAACTCCCAATCCTTTTCTGTAGCAACCCAGACAAGTTTATTGGGAAGACTGCCACAGCTGGCTCGTTCCCCCTTGTCGTAGTCACTGAGGAAGAAATGATAGGATGTCACCCGAAGAACTTAACGGTGGTAATCGATTTTCCACACTCACAGTGGCAATACTACACTCGACTGGTTGCAACAACGGGAGAAAACAAGATTTTCGTGATCGAGGAAGAAGAATGGAAGACAGGGAGGTTTTCTGGCATTCGGAAACTAATCCCTCGAGGGAAGATTGAGAAAGGTAATGTGAATGTAGAAGATCTGCAATTAAGCTTGGAAAGAGCATGGCAGGAATACAAGGAGAAAGATGTCGAGGAACTGGATAAGGCGAACTTTACTGAGCAATCCTTCCCTGAAATAGATATGGAGGATGACGACGTGAGTAAAATGCTTCGATCTCGGATCAGTGGGATATTTGGCTATCCTGCCTCGGGGAAATCTAGGAAAGTTGATGAATTAATCGGAAAAGTGGCAGGCGAAGTCATAATTCTTCACTGCGGTGGTCTATTATCTCACAAATTACATCGACAGCGCTGGGAGACGAAGGCAAATGTATATGTTGTTCAAGTATCTTCACAGAAAGTCACTTCTATCCAAAGCATCATCAATGAAGCCCTTATCAAGAAGAATGAAGAAGGAAGGCGAAGAAAGATGGAGGGGAAGGAGAAAGATGAAGGAGAGGAGGCCGATCGCTTGACAGTGGTGGTCGAAGACTGTCCTCTCTTAGAGCTTCCAAGGAGCATGAAGGAAATACAAGATGTGAATATGAAGCTAATCCTCGTATTCAAACCCCATTTAGATCCAACTTCAAAGGTCACAGTGGAAGAAGTAGTAAAATCGCTAAAAGAAAACGAAGAGTGTGCTGCAATAGAGCTTGCGTTACCGCCAACAAACATGGCTCTCCTGAAGCATATCCAAGAAAATGAGACTCCCGCTGCGCTGAGGTTAGACGCAAAGAATCTGTCTTTGCCTGCGATGCCTGCAGCTTTCGCACTCAGTCCACCCGTTCAATACATCACCATGGAAAACGAGAAGTGTAAGGGACAACATCGAGGATACATCTGCAGAGGAGGGGGCACATGCGGCAAGAGCGCAACTGTTCTACCTTCCCTCCTCCACTCTCTTCCTTTAAATGTGAAAAAAGATGGCGAATTCCCTCACATACTGATATCACATGAAGGATTGCTGATACCATTGAAAAATACATTTGAAAAAAGTCGACTTGTCGTCAAAGTGAAGCACCTCAAGGATTTCCGCGGATGCGAGGCTTCGGTCATCATTTCATTCAACGTTAGTGACGAGTGGCTGCTGGAGGTGCTTTCCCGCTCTAGGACTCAACTGATCATCATCGATAACCTCCCAGAACATCATCACCTATGGAGAACAATCATGGAAAAGGGTCATTTGGAAAGGAAAAAAGTTTCCTCAAGCGCAGAGGATGATCCAAGCATCCTCTTAGAATTAGATGTTCAAGAGAAGTACCTCGAGGTTTGTCACTCTTCATAATGGTGAAATTATTCTTTCAGACACAAGCCCATTTCCAAAATTGAATTTTCTAAAGTGTGCAACAATCACGACCTAATGTCCGATAGGTAGTGTGATTATTTTTTCACTCATATCTCATCTACGTTATTTCGCTATTTAAACAGTGCAAAAGCATATTTGCATCAGCTGTGGCGGCGTGCACGCAAGGCAATCATCATTTGCTAACAACATATCCTCCATACCATACCTCCATTATATTAACTACTTTCTGAATCATACCTTAATAAAAATAAATGTTTGAATTACCAATTTCATTCACTGGAAATACAAGTGAAGTTGTGTACTTTCTCGAATGGAAGATTTACCACGACAAAAGGTGTATATATTCCTCGTTGTTGTAGTGTCCGACATGGGACGAGGCAGGAAATCGAATTGGTTCGGATGCCCTGAAGAGGGGAAAAATCATTGATGGAACCACCGGGGCCTTCTCTCACTTTCTTCCTATTGAGACACAGAAAGCCATCTCCGAAGAGCTGTTTTCCTCCGCACCATTCATCGATTGGGGTTATGTGTGGCTTGGTGAGCGAATGAATTTCATGCAAGATATTGCTGCTTTTTAAAAATATTTTCTTAGGAAGGGGCAGCAGGAGGGTGCCTTCATGACTCCATATATGCAACAGCTCGTCGCGGAGACAACAGATCATACATATCCAAATCAATCCTGCTTTCGCAATCGTCTGCAATTCGTCTCAGTTTCAAGGAAAAAAAACCTGGCACTTTCTTCAAGCAGCCAACGGTTCTGATTCCTATGCCATTTTGATTTTTAGGAAACAGATGGGCCGATTCAACCGAAATGTAGCACCTTCTGAGCGAAATCTTGCAAGTTTTTGAGTGGTTCATGTACGCGTTATGACTTTCAGGGGTGCCTATTACGGATCATAGTATTCCCATAAATTATGCATTTAATATGTAAAGACGTCTGTGACTGGCTGAGTGACGCTAATTCTAACCATGTTCTAAAGAATTTAGAAATAAAAAAACTTGATACACAAGTAGCTTTTGAGATGCAGAGTTCAGAAAAAATCAATTTGGAGGAACATGACTTGAAGCCACACATTTTCTGTAGGAATTATTTTTAAATGCATATTTTTTCAGTCAAACAGAGAGACATGGAAACCTGAAACTGATTTGAACTTGCCTACTGGGACACTGACTTCAGGAAATATGTCAAGTTTCAGAAACATCACCTGTGGGAAAATTTTATAAGAGGGGAATACATTTTCAAGACTTTTTTCTTGGTCCTAGTGGATTGGGCAAAATGAAAAGTTGAAACTTGACACACGCATAATTGACGTGTTATTGAGCTTAAGGAAAATTTAATACTTTGTGGTGCATCCCCTAAGGGCATTGCTTTTGGATGCGTTGGCTTTTACTAAGGTACTTTTTCACTAGCAAAAAGGCACTAAGGTACTTTTTCACTGGCAAAAAGGTACTAAGGTACTTTTTCACTGGCAAAAACGTACTAAGGTACTTTTTCACTAGCAATGTTATACGACTTAAAATTGATGAACAAATAATTCCCTGAGACAAAACGTTGGGAACACTTCATGCAGTCGAAGGACAACTTAGATAAATTCTCGAACTCAATCAAGAGTTCGAGATTTAACGCGGGAAGATAGCTCCCATTTTTAACTAGCCATCCAAGTCATTAGAAGGGAGTTTCAGTACCTATGTCTGATATCAAACACCATTACTTATTATCGTGACTTTTTGAAATTTGTTATCGTCCTGGCTTTAATTTCCTCTATGCCTAGTCCGCCTTTTCCCTTTACTATATGATACCACCGAACCCATGTGAAATAAAAGGAATGGAATTGCCACAGTCTATAAAGGCAATACATCTGAAGATACGGTTGAAGGGGATGGCGGAAGATAGTAACGTCCGAAATTATGTATCAGCTAATTTTGTTGAACTGAATAGATACTCCGTGAAAAGATTACCTTGCTTATATTGCTAATTAGTGCAGTAACACCGGACTGATTTTCTTTAATTTCTTGCTTTGATGTTTCCTTCATGTTGACCCTAATCCATACTTTCAGGTGATGAAGGGGAAGTGCCAAAGGTTGATGAAGACCGGAGGAAGAGCATCCTTCAGATCGTCAAGCAGAATGGGGTGGAGTGGAAGAATGGAGATGATCTTCCAGTGGCCCTGGAGACCAGGTGTACGATTGCATCTGGAGTGTTTGCGGCCTTGTCTCTCTCCCTTTCAGGCTCCCTTCTTCATTTCCCTCTCTTGAAGGTCTCTGAAGGTCCCTTTGTTCTCGTTATTCTTTATTGCATATCTCTAATTTTAACTCTTTCCCAGCATTAAATTTCAGATATCTTCCTTGTATATGATTCTCTCTTATTCGGATGAATTGGACAACGTTTGGGGCATTCTTTATTACCATTTTAAAAGGTTAGGGAAATTTTATAAGAGGTGTTCACGAGTCGGTAGGAAGTCGGTATACAGTATAAAGTTTGGGAGGATTCATTCCAGGTTTAACGCTCATGAAACAGCTTCCCAGTTAGTGGACAGGTTGGTGCTATGGCATGTATGGTCAGTACTTAGTGTCACGAGTCAGTATAGTCGTAAGTCAGAAACTGGAGATCACCTGGCAGTTGAGGTTTTACACTTTGGTATTGCATCCAGGAAATATTAGGAGACGAGAACACAGAAGACACTCTCCTCTTAATCCAGTCTGCATCAGATCTTCTGAAGAGGCCTATTGTCCTCATCAGAGAAAGCACCTCATGTGAGTCATATTACATTCTTACATCTTTCTTGTCAAGCTGAATATTATCGCAAAAGTCGAAAATATGGATGAACAATGCAGGAATTCGCCTCAACTCAGCATTCACATTAAGAATTGGACGCTATCAACTCCATCACACGAATGTTTTGTACATTGTGAAGAGTAGGATAGTTCGTGCAGTAGGAAATTATGTTTAACCCTCACCAAGCANAAATATGTCAAGTTTCAGAAACATCACCTGTGGGAAAATTTTATAAGAGGGGAATACATTTTCAAGACTTTTTTCTTGGTCCTAGTGGATTGGGCAAAATGAAAAGTTGAAACTTGACACACGCATACTTGACGTGTTATTGAGCTTAAGAAAAATTTAATACTTTGTGGTGCATCCCCTAAGGGCATTGCTTTTGGGTGCGTTGGCTTTTACTAAGGTACTTTTTCACTAGCAATGTTATATGACTTAAAATTGATGAACAAATAGTTCCCTGAGACAAAACGTTGGGAACACTTCATGCAGTCGAAGGACAACTAAGAAATTCTCGAACTCAATCAAGAGTTCGAGATTTAAGCGCCCTTCTATCGAGGGTAAAAATTGATCGGTAGGTTCAGTAATCTTCCCTCAAAGTCATGGATACAGACTATAGTTTGTGGTAATGAATAATAGCACTGAAAAACTTTAAACAATAGCAGGACCGATTAATTTCCTCTATGCCTAGTCCGCCTTTTCCCTTTACTATATGATACCACCGAACCCATGTGAAATAAAAGGAATGGAATTGCCACAGTCTATAAAGGCAATACATCTGAAGATACGGTTGAAGGGGATGGCGGAAGATAGTAACGTCCGAAATTATGTATCAGCTAATTTTGTTGAACTGAATAGATACTCCGTGAAAAGATTACCTTGCTTATATTGCTAATTAGTGCAGTAACACCGGACTGATTTTCTTTAATTTCTTGCTTTGATGTTTCCTTCATGTTGACCCTAATCCATACTTTCAGGTGATGAAGGGGAAGTGCCAAAGGTTGATGAAGACCGGAGGAAGAGCATCCTTCAGATCGTCAAGCAGAATGGGGTGGAGTGGAAGAATGGAGATGATCTTCCAGTGGCCCTGGAGACCAGGTGTACGATTGCATCTGGAGTGTTTGCGGCCTTGTCTCTCTCCCTTTCAGGCTCCCTTCTTCATTTCCCTCTCTTGAAGGTCTCTGAAGGTCCCTTTGTTGAGCAATAAGAAATAACGTATAGAGATTAAAATTGAGAAAGGGTCGTAATTTAAAGTCTATAGAAGGAACATATACTAAGAGAGAATAAGCCTACTTAACCTGTTGCAAACCCCGTAAGAAATAATGGATTTTAAAAGGTTAGGGAAATTTTATAAGAGGTGTTCACGAGTCGGTAGGAAGTCGGTATACAGTATAAAGTTTGGGAGGATTCATTCCAGGTTTAACGCTCATGAAACAGCTTCCCAGTTAGTGGACAGGTTGGTGCTATGGCATGTATGGTCAGTACTTAGTGTCACGAGTCAGTATAGTCGTAAGTCAGAAACTGGAGATCACCTGGCAGTTGAGGTTTTACACTTTGGTATTGCATCCAGGAAATATTAGGAGACGAGAACACAGAAGACACTCTCCTCTTAATCCAGTCTGCATCAGATCTTCTGAAGAGGCCTATTGTCCTCATCAGAGAAAGCACCTCATGTGAGTCATATTACATTCTTACATCTTTCTTGTCAAGCTGAATATTATCGCAAAAGTCGAAAATATGGATGAACAATGCAGGAATTCGCCTCAACTCAGCATTCACATTAAGAATTGGACGCTATCAACTCCATCACACGAATGTTTTGTACATTGTGAAGAGTAGGATAGTTCGTGCAGTAGGAAATTATGTTTAACCCTCACCAAGCACACACCCCTTCTTCTCTCTATCTAAAATAACAGGTCGAGTTATATTGCTTCATATCCAGCAAATATTTCCTGAAGCAGTTTATTAACATGAGTCTTTGGGCGTAAAACTTTTAAATTTGTTATTGAGACAATTGAATCGCCAGAAAAATTTCACCGGTAAACTCCTTCTCGTCCGCATGTATGAGAATGTAGGATCTTGGGTTTCTGATGTGTCACAATATGTAACAAGGTAATAGAGTGCAATGCAGGGTTGTCTACTTGTTCAACCACATTAGCCCAGAATGACTCGAGATACATTTGTCACTTCACATCACAAGAGTGATTCATATTAGGCAAACCTGGAAAGCTTAGGCTACTTTACCTGTATTTGTGTCACTGGGTCACGCTAACTCGTTATTCTTTATTGCATATCTCTAATTTTAACTCTTTCCCAGCATTAAATTTCAGATATCTTCCTTGTATATGATTCTCTCTTATTCGGATGAATTGGACAACGTTTGGGGCATTCTTTATTACCATTTTAAAAGGTTAGGGAAATTTTATAAGAGGTGTTTCACGAGTCGGTAGGAAGTCGGTATACAGTATAAAGTTTGGGAGGATTCATTCCAGGTTTAACGCTCATGAAACAGCTTCCCAGTTAGTGGACAGGTTGGTGGTATGGCATGTATGGTCAGTACTTAGTGTCACGAGTCAGTATAGTCGTAAGTCAGAAACTGGAGATCACCTGGCAGTTGAGGTTTTACATTTTGGTATTGCATCCAGGAAATATTAGGAGACGAGAACACAGAAGACACTCTTCTCTTAATCCAGTCTGCATCAGATCTTCTGAAGAGGCCTATTGTCCTTATCAGAGAAAGCACCTCATGTGAGTCATATTACATTCTTACATCTTTCTTGTCAAGCTGAACATTATCGCAAAAGTCGAAAATATGGATGAACAATGCAGGAATTCGCCTCAACTCAGCATTCACATTAAGAATTGGACACTATCAACTCCATCACACGAATGTTTTGTACATTGTGAAGAGTAGGACAGTTCGTGCAATAGGAAATTATGTTTAACCCTCACCAAGCACACACCCCTTCTTCTCTCTATCTAAAATAACAGGTCGAGTTATATTGCTTCATATCCAGCAAATATTTCCTAAAGCAGTTTATTAACATGAGTCTTTGGGCGTAAAACTTTTAAATTTGTTATTGAGACAATTGAATCGCCAGCAAAATTTCACCGGTAAACTCCTTCTCGTCCGCATGTATGAGAATGTAGGATCTTGGGTTTCTGATGCGTCACAATATGTAACAAGGTAATAGAGTGCAATGCAGGGTTGTCTACTTTTTCAACCACATTAGCCCAGAATGACTCGAGATACATTTGTCACTTCACATCACAAGAGTGATTCATATTAGGCAAACCTGGAAAGCTTAGGCTACTTTACCTGTATTTGTGTCACTGGGTCACGCTACAACCTGCCATTATTAAAACATTTCATATGACCTTCCCTTTCTATAGCCAACAGATAGGCCAGTGGGTTTAGAAGACCAGGCATGAAGTAATTTATGGTAAGAAGTCAAGGAATCCAATCATTTTTACAATAGGACATGTACAATTTAAAATTAAGTTGCAGCTTTTGACTTTCTACTAAGTACATTAAGTGATATCCTTTTTTTATTCTAGGGACGTTTCTTCCTCAAGGAGGAGGTGATATGGAATGGAATGGGATACTCCTCTTCGCGCGGGATGATTCCTTTCGCTCTGTCCATCCAATTGTTCATTGTGTGGATAAACAGTATCGTCAGTATCGTCATGATCGTTTGGATCTTCAGTTCAGGCAGGATAATCAGTATCGTCTAGATCGACTTGATTCTCATTACCGGCATTTTCGTCTGGATCCTCTGAATCATCAGTCCCGTCTGTACCGGCAAAGTCATTTGGATCTTCTGGGTCAAGGTTTGCAGACCGGAATTATATTCTATTACGAGTATAGTTTCTCGAAACACGTACTGCAACGTTTCTTTTTCCGTTGGATGAAAGGTTAATATGTGAGTCTTTTCCTGAGACATCACTCCATGTTGTCCCCTTCCCATTCCCACTCCTCTTGGAGGGCTGGTCCCTTCAGCATGAAAGCCCAATACCATCCCTCCTTTCCTCCACCCAATTATTCAATATTCCATATCCACAAAGAAGCCCATCAGAGCTTCCGTTTCAACATTTCCTTTACTAATAAGCGCGCAAAAAGTATTCGTTTGTGATATTGGAAATAAATTATGTTGCATATCTCAGCATTATCTCATAATATGCCTTAATGAAGCTGACGATCCTGAACAAAAACCTGTCCCAAAAAAGTATATTACTGTTCAAATGTTACATATTTCAGACTAAATTTTGGGGCTTATTTGCTGAAGGCGTTCCTTCACATTCAATAATGGAAGGGTCAAGGGATCAAGCTGACAGTGTATAAAATATTACATGAACTTTTATTCGGAAGGTTACCTTGTCCTGACATTGAGATGGACATGACTTCCGCACTTCTTGAAACTCCTATTTCCTTAATTTCTGCCAAACGGGGCTGCCAGTTATACAGCAATTGACTGCCACGTTTCAAATATCGGGGAGTTTCACAGTGGAACTTGAGTTACTTCTCTATTATATGGTTGAGAGTGCATTATACCATTGCAATCCGTTGCGTTAGTGTTTTATTCGGGTTTGAATGAACAATATGGCCACGATGGTTCCTTTGAGGAAACAGTATTAATGAATTCACCACGGTAGGCTGGCGAGATTATCATCCTTCATCATTACCCATCCATCACCTCGTCGCTTCTCGTTATAGAGCGAGCGCCATGGATCTCGAAGGAGAAACTGCCTCCGTTATACAGAAAGAGCTTCGTCCCGCCCTCCCTGAATAAAATATCATTTCGAGGAAGGGTTGGCGTGGCTTGGGATTTGCACACAGTTCCGTTGCTGTGGGCCCTGGACAGGCATTTGGTGGGATTACCTCCCCTTAAACCAGGTGAGAATTGAATTATTTTTTCTTCCTTATCTTCCACCATTCCCCATGTCACTCAAAGCATATGTTTCTCTCACTATTATAAAAGCATTTTTGCACGATTTACTTATAGCCTATTCTTAGTTCACAAGATACCAATCACTTGGGAAGAAGGGGCAGGAATCCCGGGATGGAATTCTGACTGGCGAAATCAAGAGCCTCTTTTTCCGCTTCAAATGTGGGATGGGACGGGAGAATGAGAACTTTGAAATCAGTACTGGGTTACAAAGCGTGAATCGGTGCAACCAATATTGTTCATTTGGGACGCCATGTCACTTCATTTTGCCCCACCAGTACTGCACGTGATTAGAAGAGAACAAGACCACGCCAAAATATATACAGCCATTATTGGATAACACATTTTCACCAGCTTAGATTTAAAATATCTAAATTTACAGGGTGGACAGAAAGACTAATCTGTAATTTACGTCTGTGACGTTCCTATCTTATTTTGTTTCCTGAATCAAAAACTTGGAAGGAAAAATTATAAGTCAGTGCTTCCCTCTTCTACTCATAGAGCGTTTACTACTTCATGAGGCCTCCTCATGCTGAAAGCCTCGAAATCCCTAAGGAGATAATGATACTGTCAATTCACGTCAGATATCAGGCATTGTTTGGCTTAAGTATCGGCTGATCATGCTTTACCCGTACACAACAATGCAATAGGCATGAGCGCGCGTGTGTGCAAGTGCGTGTAGAATGCAACCGATTTTTCAACTTACGCAAAATCTCAATCTTCATGCATTACTCCTCGATTCTTGCAGAAGAACTGGTGTTGCGTTGATGGTGGGACTGAGAAAGCGCCTTCCCCTTGGTTTTTTTTCCCTTTCAAGTATTTTTATGGATGGCCTTGGAGTTTCTCGTAATAAATCTCTTGCTTTTCAATGTGGTTACCTTTGACCTCTGAGTGCGCATTTATAATAAAACAAGGAGCATACGGAAAAACTGCCTGCTGTGTCCCGAAGTTGAACGAAAGCTGACGCCTAACCAGGATTTCCCAATAAAATTCCCGATTGCAGGAAAAATAATGAAACGGTTCTAACTCTCAAGACTCCATTCACGCCGAAGCTCCGCATTGCCGAATTTCCATGCAAGGCATGTAGAATTCGTGACGGACCTAATGTTAGCTATACGAATACCAAACAATTTCGTTCGGAAACTGCTTCCAGAGGCCAGAGTTGAGGCTTTCTTCAAGAGTTTCACAGGTGACCAGTGGAAATCTGTAATGTTTACCGATGAGAAGCTTTTTCGTCATAGAGGAAAAGAACAACTCCCAAAACAATCATGTCTATGCGACCAACAAATCTGCTATTCCAGATGAAATTTTGGGGGTCCTAAAGACACAGAAGCCTTCAAGTCTGATGATATTTACTGGAGCATACTTTTGTGGTCGCACTAGGCCTTTATGCCACCTGGAGTGAAAACCAATGCTACTTCCCGCATCAGCCAGTCATGAAACCCTTGAATCGTATTTTACTCGAGGGAGCCCAATGAATGCTGCTGCAATTCTCGGCAGCAGCTCACAAGGCGAAGATGACTCGAGAGTGGTGCCAGAAGGAACTTCTGGATTTCATGTAGTGGAAAGAATGGCCATCACCATCGCCGCACCTAAACCCATGGGATTACTCCATATGCCCCATCGTAGAGGCAAAGAAGCCTGCAATAAATTTGGAAGCTTTAAGATGATCCTTACTCAGGGAGTGGGACAAGATACCAGGAGAGACTCTTGAAAAAGTTTGTGAACAAGGGATTCCGAGGTTGAAGGCGTGTGCAAAGGCAAACGGTGGACATTTTGAAGGCATTTTTTTTCTCACGCATGTCTTGTTCAAAATTTAATTTTAGAAATTATCAATCGGTTTCAATGAACCATTTAGACATAACATCTCACCAAAGTTTTTCATTCGAACATAAAGCCAACCCCGTGCATGCAAACTATTTATGGTAGGAAACACGTACTAAGTGTGACGCACACCAACAGTCTCCCTCTCTCGCTTAAAAAGCAAAAGAAAACCATTTCTAAATATCGAGATCGAAATAGAATATTTGATGTATATGTAAATAATGCAGGTATACTTGCTGCAAACCGGGGGAAACAAAGCGCTCCGTTGTCGTGGAGGGAGTCATTATGATCTTCAAAGATTATCAGCTAAGTAAAACCCGAAAGTTTATTGCATGTTCACTGAGTCCTTCATTTAAGGTATTCCAAAGGTCTGTGAACGACTTTGGGAACGTTCCATCGAGTGCTTAAATTTCCAAAAATCTTAGCGATAAAAATAGTTGTATTTGTGCGTTTCCTGAATTCAAGGACGTGAATTGTACACGGCAAAGAAAATGATTTAGTGAAAAAATTTTCGGGTTTCATCTTATAATAAAATCATCATCTAGCAATCGATTATTTCATCACGTAGAAGTCATTCAGCCAAGGTAAAGCCCTGTTTCCATAACAGGGGTCAGAGGTCATCAGTTAACCAATTAGTCTGGTTGGAAATGTTCCTGATATTTCTATAAGATCAGCAGTTTCTTATCCCGCTTCAAAAAGATTCCTGCGATAATGCAGTCAGAACACGGAATCGCTATCGCATGAAGTCACCTTTGAAATTTAGCCGTACCCTCTCTCCAACTTCCAAGCCGGAGTTAACGTTATTGGTGATGAAACGGCACCTCAACTTAACACCCGAAGGTGCGACGGTTAGACGTCCAAAAATCTCTTTGAGCACAGGTCGAACACAGGTCGAACTTCCTCAAAAACGTTCACACGTTTTTTGTGGACCGTCATTCGTAAAAAGCCTACAGGTCTCATTTGACCTGTGTTTGCCCTTTTGCCATTTGCCCTTTGTCAGTGGGCGCGCCTATCTCTTCGCTCGATTATTTTCGCCTTTTGCTTTTCCTATTAATGGTCCAACTATCGCGGTACATCATTGTTCCTCTTTGTAGGAGTTGTTTGCATGCGTCTTCACCCTGTATCTCAATGAGAAGAATATCGATGAGCCCGCTTCATACAATTAAATATTTAGCGAACACTTCTCGACCATGACGTCAGGAATTAACCGACGGAGAACGAAAATTAGATCGCCCTACTAGATATTCCTCTTGGGGAAAACCAAATCTTGGACCAAATTCACAGCCTATCTTTGCATGTCGCACAGCAGGCGCAACTACGAAACGAAATTGTTGTTCTGCCTGAAGCATAATTTTCCACCGTTGCCGAGAACAAGAACGTTAAATTGACTTCCACCTGTGATGATCACTCAGAGGAAGCTGTGGATTCCTGCCGATGAAGAGGCTGTTGAAAAAGGTCATCTCTATATCTGTCAT
Organism: Darwinula stevensoni; assembly: GCA_905338385.1. Classification (NCBI taxonomy): domain Eukaryota; kingdom Metazoa; phylum Arthropoda; class Ostracoda; order Podocopida; family Darwinulidae; genus Darwinula; species Darwinula stevensoni. Next base: position 65,412 of record CAJPEV010001127.1, read on the forward strand.
CTGGCATATTACGGTCTTCGGACCGTAAGTTCGGCAATACTTACGGACTGGAACCATCCCGGAATCTCGCATGCAGGATTCAGAGTGCGCAATTTCATTATCAGTCCGACGCGATTCACGACCGCTTCAATTGATTGCTTGAAACGTCCTCTTGAAATGATATATTAAAATGACCGGAAACGCAAAGATGCATAATCCTAACACTGTTCTTGCCCGTGAATAATGTCGAATGATTTCCTTTTGTTCAAGGAGTCAATCACCAAGTTCCACCTATGAACTGCGTAGATTAAATCGAGTAATATAGAGGAAGAGCGGCTGCGCGTTCGGCTCCCGCGGCAGTTGATACCAGCGACCGACCCCCGCCAGGACGCGACCGACCCCGAAGAACACGCGATGGAAGAGGCGTTGAACCCGAAACCCGACCCTTGGCGGTCGTGCCGAGCATCCCAGAGCAGGTTGCCCGAAGGTCTCACTTTTTTTTCAACCGCATTTTTTTCTTCCAAACCAGTCAGTGGCGTTGTCGGAGACGGAATTTTCTCTGGCCTGAATAAATGTGCCCAGCATTGTTTTTCCGCTTGGAGAAACGGACGGTTCCCTGATTTTCTCACTCGGTGAGGTCGGTGACGGAATCGCACAACCCTTCATCGGCCGATACGCATCGACACACCCATCTCCACGAACGACCTTCCTCGGGACGACGAACCCCATGAAAGCCGTTCCCCGACGCCTGGTGAATGTCACGGACGCGGAGGAATCCAATCGGCGCCCCCTCCCCCCTCCCCCATCCCCTCCCCCCTCCCCCATCCCCTCCCCCCCCGACGCAGCCGTGTCGAGGGCGAGGGAGCCAATAGTACTGCCTAGTGCAGCCGTACAGTCGCAGTTGCGATGGGCGACTCGGTGATCTCGAGTCAATCTGAGACAGTCGGAAGAAAGCTGGTCACGTGCGTGTTTCTCCCGTGAAAATCATTTCTTTCAATAGGGTATTAATTGGGTATTTCTTTCTGAATTCGAAATTCTATTACAGAGAGTCAACCGACCGATTCACTACTACTATTACTCCCAACTAATTTAACTAAGTAGCAGGAAATTCGATACTCGAATTTCTGTCGCAAAATCACGCGGATGCAATCCTTCTTCGTTGGACATCCGGTCCCGATCCCCGTGGATCATCCTGGGACCCCGGTGACTCTCACGGAGGTGCCGGGTGCTCCACTGGTGCTCCGCCGGTGCTCCACTGGTGCTCCGCCGGTGCTCCATCACCATAACTGAATGCGAAGGCGTAGAAATCTTGTCCAGATTTTCGAATCGGTCGTGAAAGAATTCATGTAAAAGGAATTCGTTCCACCACGCGAGGTGGAATTATTCATTCTCTCTTAATTCAATTAAATTATCTTTAAATTCTCCATTTCTCTCCTAAATCAGATAATTAAACTCCGAAGGAAAATAGTTCTGAAGAGTTGACAGTCTGACGTACAGTGGCGTAGGGAAGGGGGGGTTTAGGGGGTTAGAACCTCCCCCCCCCCCCTTGGGCTTCCCAGTCAGTGACACTGACAGGCATATTTCAACCTTCCTTGGGGATTCCAATTTTAGTATTTCCCATTGAGGAATGTCTGATGTCCGTCCACAGACCCAAGATGCCAGGCCATGATTTCTTTCAAAAGGAAAAATCCAGGTAGTGGAGCTAGGCGTAGGGTTGGGGCGTCTACCTGGCCTCAACCCCCCCCCCCCTTGCCGATTTCCTGTCCACAGCTGACGTATCTCGCATTTTCGGTGCGGACGCCTTATATTTGCTTCCCTCTGACGCTTAAAGCCAATGAGGCATTGGGGACAACTTGATTGCACCCAGTGCATCGGAAGGTAAACGCAATTCAAACGGCGCGATGAAATCACGGTTGCGGACGAACCCGGTAAAAATATTAAAAAATCGTCTGGCATCGAAAATAATGATGACGACCATTTGCATGATGATGGCCATTTCCATCGAGCCATTACGCAAGCAGTCCTCGCACCCGGGTCGCTTCGAGACCCGCTCGGGTGGCAACAGTCGCACACGGATGGAGGAAGGTCGGAAATCTCGTTCCTTAGCCTCTCGGCGCACGTGGGCGCCATCTCGTCTGTCGCTTCAAGGTCGTGGGCTGCCTTCGTTGCCGACGGGAGGGATGTGACGGGGTTGCGTATGTGTCGCGACGCTTCCGGAGAATCTCCTGAATCTGGGCTAACATGCCAATTAGCTAACACTGATCTATATTAGCTTAGTTTGTTCTTCTCATTCTTCACTTGTTTGCTGGATTGTCTATCGCTTTAGGCGACAGCATACCATCCCGCAAACCAGTTCTCCAATGACAAGCGTATATACCATTGCGCATGATGCACATCAGACGACCTGCTCAATTGAAGCAGCCGAGCCGATTCCACTTCTCCTGTCACCGCACCGATCGCTCGAAGGTCGCTGCATAATTTAGCGCAACACGATAAAGCACTCGGCTTCGATCGATTGCCCAGGATGAGGACGCGAAGGGCGCTCGAAGAAAAGTTCTTCCTTTTCATGTCTGCGAAGAAATCCTTTTTGCTCGCTAATTACCCCTCAGCACATGTGACGAAATGAGGACGGGAAAAAAACATGTGTGGAGCCTGTTTTTCCCTAAATAGTTTGACCCACGGGGAACAAGTTTTGCTGGCAGAGCGAATGACGCAACGAACGTTAAGCATTAGGCAAAAAAAGAGCGACAACATTCATGAGAGATTCATACCAGTGTGAACACTTGTCTGCTACTTCCATCGTTTCCTTCACGCTCTATTAATTATTACAATTGACAAATAAATATGTCCCTTCGTGAAAGCACATTTCACATACTTCCGATTTTATTGGAATCCCTGCCACCAGCGATCGTGGAATGGACGGAGCCTCCGGAGTCGCGAAAAGGCTAATTGTTATGAGTTTCTTCTTGAGGCTGCATGTAACACGGTGCCTTGTCGCTCTTGAGGCTTTTTGTGGAATTTAAGCCCTCGCTCACTGATCTTAAGTCAGCCTTTCATCTGCAATAGGAGGAAATCTTGCATTCCATTTTCTCTCTCCCGATTTCATAATATTGTGAAGAGCAAGTATATGCATGCAATGTCAGATGAAGCCGTTCGCCTAGGGACTTCTTAAAGGCTGTCGTTCCTCACCGACTGAGCAGTATCACTGTGCCATGTGAAATACAATTTCATGATATTTTCGAAGTCTATAATTTAGGATATTTGAAATATATAATTAAAATTTTAGTCGTTAGATATAAAGAGTGGTAGGATATTTAAAAACATCGGACACGATATTTACGATTCCAAGATAATTCCAAGCAGACAGGGATTGCCACGATGAAACCGCTGACAGCCTGGCTTTCAGTCGCCCTGGCGCTGACGGCCCATCTCTCGCACGCCCGGTACTCGAGCCCCAATTTCAACAAGGGGGGGTTCGGGCCGTGGCACCCGTCGTCGCGGGGACGGCCCATCCCGCTCCCGAGGGTCTACCAGACCGCGGAGTCGACCCTGAGGATCGACCCGAGGAGCTTCCACTTCAATATCATTGAGAACGAGTGCGAGACGCTGCAGGACGCGGTGAAGCGCTACAAGACGCTCATCTTCAAGCCGGCGAACTTCAAGCCGTGCAAGAACGTGGAGGCGACCTGCGACGGGGGCGACTGCCTCAAGCAGATCGACATCCATCTTCAGTCTCCGTGCGAGGAATGGCCGCCCGTCCGCATGGACGAGAAATGTCACTAACCCACTCATTCTTCATCATACATTCAATTCAGAATCAATTTTAATTGGTTTTTTTTCTTCAGATCTACTGCAGCTGAATACAGACAAGGCGAAGGGAGGAGCGACCTTGTCTGCATCGAGCATCTGGGGGATCCTCCGTGGACTCGAGACCTTCAGCCAGATCGTCCATTATCACGACTGCCAGGTGAAATTCCCTAATGAACCTAGGACTCCACGATGGAATTTCGACTTTCCTAACACCCCAATTTCTTCTTTAGTTTCTGGTGAACACGACCTTCATCGAGGACTGGCCCCGCTTCCCCTGGAGAGGCTTGCTCCTGGACACTTCCCGCCATTTCCTGCCCAAGACGACCATCTTCGAGACGCTGGACCTGATGGCGATGAACAAGCTCAACGTCTTTCATTGGCACATCGTCGACGACAACTCCTTCCCCTACGAGTCCGCCCGATTCCCCTTCCTCAGGTCCTCGCAAAATCCATCAGCGACTAATTAAGCACCTCCTTAGAAAATCACTGAATCCCGCTTTTTATTTCAGTAAGAGCGGATCATACGGACAAGAACTTGTCTACACGAGGAAGGATCTCAAGGATATATTGGAGTACGCGAGGCGAAGAGGAATCAGAGTTGTACCTGAATTCGACACACCTGGTCTGGAAAACGTATTTATTCAATGGAATTCAGGTCGAGAACGGCAACAATGGGGAAATGTGGCTCGTCGCGTAACTATGTGCTAAGCGATTTTTTCTTCCGAGAAAATCAAACACTGAACCTAAATTGTGTCAAAATACAGTAGAGAATAAATAACGGCTAACAGCTTGAGCGTTTTTGAAATGAGAAACATATGAATTTATCACCACATGATTCTATAATAAGTGGAATTTCCCATGTCAGCAAGGCAGATAATGCGACACGAACTTGAAGGACCGGTGTATTATTATTCCTGCGATATGCCAAGAAACACGTGGATGAGCTTGTCTTATAGGGGCTTGGCGTGGCTTGAAAGAACTTGGCTTTGCTTAGAAGGGCGAAAAGACGCCGTTCTCGACGCATTAAGGCAATATCCTTCTTCGGCATTTCGCTCGGGGTTGCAAATTAAAATTTGTGCTGTCCTGCGATGTATAAAATTCGAAACGTAGACATTTAAAGTACATTAGTCTACAAAGAGACAAAGTTATGAAGGCCTCTATTTCCAGAGATCTATACGATTCTCCTCGTGCTCTCTTCTCACGCCGAGTTCCCCTTCGTTTGGCAGGACATACGCAGTCGTGGGGACGGGACCTGCCGGGATTCCTCACCCCCTGCGGGGCCGGGAACTCCTGGGCCGCGAAGGAGGACTTGCCCGAGTACGGGCCCATCGACCCCAGCCGCGAGGAGAACTACGCCTTCCTCTGGAAGTTTTTCGGCGAGGTCCTCGAAACCTTCCCCGACCAGTTTCTTCACCTCGGAGGAGACGAAGTGGATTTCCGCTGCTGGTAAGTGACAGTGAATCTCTTGGCTGGAAATCCGGCCAATCCGGACGCCCTGTATGCATGGATAAAATGTTGGAAGAAAGGAACGAAAAAAAACAATGGAACAGACAGAATATACAGAATATGAGGTGCTATTATGCTATTATGTGGAGAGCATTTTCCCCAGAAAACATCCGTGTTTGTTCTCTTTAAAATTTGGACGAGTTGTCCGTTAGAACACGTCTAGTTTGCTATTCCAGAGATCAATCCTTTTCGTTCATTTGCAATTTCCGAATCCTTCCGTTCCCTATAACCATCGCATTTAGGAAAGTAGCCGCTTTTGAAAGGTAGTCCTTTATTATGGCCTATAACAAACTACCTACTTGTTGCCTGAAGTGAAGGAATGCGCCATCTATTGCGATTCACTTTTTTTCCTTTGCAGGAGCATGGATGAAAATATCAGGAATTTCATGAAGAAGCACAACATCTCGGATTACGAGGGCTTGGAGGGCTATTACTTCCGAAGGCTCCTTAAACTGCTCGATGACATCTCATCCAAGAAGAAGAACTACATGGTGTGGCAGGAGGTTTTCGACAACCAAGTTCCCTTGGATCCCGACGCCGTCGTTCAGATTTGGAAGGAAAAGTGGGAGAATGACATGGCTCAGGTGAGTATGTAGCCGTCGGCAATGAGAAAAAATATTTACAGTAATTTGACGAATTTCACCTACCCAGAGACCAACTCTCCCTATGCCTCACTACCTTACAGGGAAAGTTGCATCTCATGGAAACTGTCGAAATTTCGATCGCTACTCCAGAATACACTTAAGCATTACGTTCCGAAGGAAAGCAATCGAATGTGAGAGCTGCTTCGTCTGTTGATAGAAAATTCACCAGAATACCTTTGATTACCAATACTGGTCGACTGATCATACCTTTACAATGTTCCTATTGTACATATAAGATGTTCATATGTTGATATCAGTACCAACAGAGCAAAAATAATGCATTTTTATTTGTACTCAGGTTACACTAGCTGGGAATCCAGCACTCCTCTCTTCTTGCTGGTACCTGGACTACATCTCATACGGAACGGATTGGGAGGAATACTACAAGTGCGACCCAGAGAACTTCCCAGGCACCCCTGCCCAGAAACGGCTCGTCCTCGGCGGTGAAGTCTGCATGTGGGGAGAATTCACGGATTCCACGAACGTCCATTCTCGACTGTGGCCGCGAGGATCTGTCGCAGCGGAGCGACTGTGGTCCGCGAGGGAAGCGCAAGACGGGGACTTCCTCGCTTCCAGGATGAACGAGCACCGGTGCCGTCTCCGCCGTCGAGGCTTCCCTGCTCAGCCCATCAACGGCCCTGACTTCTGCGAGCATCTGAAAGCACCCTAAATAAGCACCGGTTTTCTTCACGGTTGTTCATTTCAAGATTTGAGCTAAACTACTGAAATGAGAAATGAAGAATTTTTTTCATGAAATTGTGGTAATACATAACCGTCATGTGTTGAATAGAATGTATGCAATAGAGGTTCGCTTTTTAGGTTCTTTGACCACCGACAACTTGCATCTCTGAATAGTCGTCAGAAGGTCTCGTCAGTAAATACTGTCTGGCTACAATCGCCGTTCGTGGGTTGAAATTCCCAATGACGCACGTATAATTTTGCTGCTGTGACAACATTGGCATCGCATGGGGAAAATACTATTGTAGCACATCCGTTGGAACCGGCACTGTACCGCCCATCGGGACCTTGCCGACCTCTGTCCTGAAACAATTGTTGTGCCTGTTCTTTCGTTGTTGTCTCATGATTTCGTCGAATCCTCTGGCGTTCGTTTCTACCTTCTACAGAGTGAGGCAAAACTCTGTAGACACTTTAGCATTTCATTTTCAGCATTTTACTTCATGCACTTGCTTCATATTAGGTGCTTTTCAAACCCATTTGTTTTCATCATTTGCTGAAATTTTCATCGTGATCAGTCGGCACTCAACCAAGTTATGGCTAATCAAAGTCAGTGTGCTGCTGTAGTTGAATGGCATCGTGTTCAGAGTTCGTCTTTGAGACATCTCAAAACGGGTCTGTCTTCATGACCCCGGTGTGCCAAGGACTATTCCTCGTTTTCATGAGGTTGGATATTTAAGGGTGTCGACGAGAAAAATGGCAAAGCAAGTTTGAATCGGTGAATGAAGCGTCCGTGGAATTATGTAGGAAGAGCCCTCCATCGATCGCGCTGTGGCCACGCGTTTGTCATGTATATGCACCCGCTCATGCTGCTGACCACCACCACTACGGACCACATGCATTAAAAAAAATTAAATAAAGATAAAGATTTTCAACAAATCAGGAGTCAAAAGCGTACATGTAAAAAATTTATCCCGAACGGACGATCGCGTTGGAACTAACTACGTTCAAACTTCATCCACTACGGAAATTCAACATTCAACGTATGGAGAATTTGAAAAAAGCTGGAAGAGTCGGTTGTAACGGTGCCACGTTCACTAAACAAGCTCAAGACTGTCATGAAACCGCAACAGTTCTACGGTTTAACTAAGTTAGCTTCATGCGTGCCAGAGTGACATATCTGCGATAGTACGGTTCACCTCCTTAAGGTGATAGGAAACAGTGTTGGTGGCATAGTTGCAACATAATGAAGTAAAATATTATGTATAAGGAATCTCGGAATTCGGTACTGAGAGGATTGCATGCGGTGAGCACAATCCCTCATCGGAACCATCATTGTTTTAATTGTAGTTCCGCACATAAGGGAGGGGAAATCCGCAATCTTACAGAAAATCACCATAAAATTTGCAACCAAATGGCGAAAATGAGGAATAGGGAGCACGACCCTGACAGTGAAAACAAGCAGCAGATTATCATAATACAACTTAATGATTGCAATAACTTTGCTCCATTGTAGTAAACATCTGTAGAAGTTCCTGTTTCGCATGTCATTAATAAAGTCATTCCAGATGTTCATGGTGGGTTATAAGTGCGACTCCTCCGACCCCATTTAAATTGTGATGTTTGGCAACTTGTTATGGTAATATTCAATCTACGACCTTGAAACTAGTAACAATTACATGACACACTAATGCGAGCATGATTACCGATTTTCATCAAGATCGCTCAATTTCTTCTTGTGAATTTTTTTTTGGCGAAGAGTATATGATGTCCACCCTATCTTGTTCCTCTTTCGCCTATTCATAGCTTAGGATTGTGATAACACGCCCGTTTTGTTTTTCAAAGTGAGACCCTTGCGCAGGTGAAACGGGAAACGTGAGTCCCTGGACATCGTTTTCTGCAAAGAGACTTCCTGCAACCCTCAACACTTTCACGATTTCTACATTTGACAGGATAATCAAACATTGATGATGGAACGCATGGACTTGAGCGCATCAGGAAGTTCCACGAATTTGCTGCCTTGAATGGGATGGAAATGTGTCGCTTCAACAATGAATTTAACTACGCTATCGTAGATCCAAGCACTCCCGCAAACCAGCAAACAAGTCTCACTTGAGTTTCCATTGATTTTTTATGACCTGCTGCCCTGAAGCTATTATGAATCCTTTAACTTCAATCCCTGACAGTCTCGCATTTCAACTCCATTCGCATTTGACTTGCTTGGATGCATCTTGGATCTGAATAGTATCACTTGCGGTGGGAAATTTTCATTTTACAGTATATGGCAAGAAGTCAATGACAGCACCAGGAATGCAACAGTGAGGTCAAATGTAAATGCATCTGCGAGTGAGCATGAGAAAATAAGGACGCATTTGACGTTCCTTAATTTCGATTTTGACGCCCCCATGAAGCACATTCAACTTTCCTCGACGCGTTTAACTTCATTACCTTCCTTACTTCAAGGCTACCCGAGGGAATCCATGCTGCTTGCCCTCCATGTGCATGAGCCTCAGCTCGGCCTTTCAATGGTCTCAGTCGCATTCAGATCAGGAGGGTTTCCTGGCCATTTCCCTTTTCCGAAAAAAAAACCATCCCCAAGTCTTTCAGCGTGATTTGAAAAACGAGGCTTAATCAGACAGAAGCTGAAGGCTTAATATTTTTCGAAACCCATGAACGGGTAACGAATTCAGCTCTAGCATCGTGAGCTCGAAACCTAATGGCACGAATGTGATCAATGAATTAAGGTTCTTCGCCATCATATGACATCATAAAAAATGTGTATAGTTAGGTAATTATGTTATAAGTCGTAATGTACCAAGTTACATCTTTCCAAACTTGCTCAACGTGCCAGGACAAAAAAGAAATACTTGAAAACGTCAGCGCCAAGAAATAAACTCCAGGGCATGGATTTAAAATTGTGCATTTTTCCTGAACTCATCGTCTCGGTAGGCCCCTCCATGCCAGATTTCAGCTTCCCATGCCTCTCCGTTTTACACAAGCAAAAATAATGTTATGGAGGGGAAATGAGTAACGGGACATGGAAGACAAAAAAAGCCAAAGGAAAGCCGAGGAATGACAGGGAATTGAACCTGGAACTTCTAATTGTCTAATGAGATGTACTACAATAACACCACCGAACCCAATGCATACAGTTGCTTCTCTGAATGCCATCCTCATTTGTCACGAAATATATTTAAGAAATACGTTTCCCCCCAAAATTAGTATCCCCAGGGCATGTACCTCCGAAGTTGGATTTTTTTCTGAATTATTGATTCCAAAATTTTATTTTGTACCAAGTTTCAGATTTATAACCTTCCTGGAACATGGTTAGAATTAACGTCAGTCTGTCTGTCCCGATCGTCATATATACGAGGTATATCTCTAACTAGTGAGTTTGTTTGCCCTTCGGGCGAACAAACTCGCTATGGTCGCGCCTTCGGCACTCAATTACCTTGGGTAGTCATTAATTCATTCATTTTTTGCGAAATGGAAAACGCATATTTAAAGTACGTCCCCATTGAAATACGTGACAGATGGGGTCGAAAGCCTTGATTTTTATGAAACTCTTTACGTTTATGATTCTATGTGTACCTAACTTTAAATCTTTTTTGTGTCCCTTTTAGTAAGGGTGGCGAATAAATCTTTAAATACTTCCCATCAATAATCTACGCTAAGGAGACATACTTCAAAAGTAGGATTTTTCCTGTTCTAAATGCATCAAACAGGAACTTCTGAGGGAAGTTTAAATTTTCTGTATCTGTTTCGTTGGATCAAAAAAAATATTCAGGAAAATGGGACTTACAAAAAGAGTCCTGAAGGGGTTTAGAGGAAAAATTTGTTTTCTGCGAAAAAGGAGACTCACGGAATTCTATGCCACCCCGTTTCAACCTCATACATTTCCCCTTTTTAAATTAGCGTCAGTCAGTGACGATCGCCTATATATATTAGGAAAGTGGAATTTTTTCTTTACGCAGCTAGCCATCAGGTACTTATTTGCAAGTTGTCTAACTTTCATGCGCCCTCTGTTTTCCTTGATTAGAAAATTTCTTGAAAACACGCCTTTTGCAAAATATGTGCCCTGAGCCATTCTAACCGAAACGTACCTTTTTTTCTTACCGAAATCCATCCTCAGTGAACTACGTGCCCACAACGTTTCAATATTATAAATTTGCCCTTTTCGCTGGTGAAAAAACATGCTTGGAAAAGCCGACCCACCCTAACGCTATGCCCGGAGGGGATGCACTAGGAAAGCTGAATACTTCCTCATCTCAGTAATATCATGTCACTTATCCGTGTGCCATGTTTCACCTTTCTATGTCTGTCCAATTCGCCACGACGAAATTGTTTTCAAAACATCGCCCCTCGAAAAAATTTCCACAGGGGATGAATCAAGACTTAGCATTTTCATTTAACTCCATGTCTCAGTCGTCACATTGATGCAAAGTTTCAGTTTTCCATGTCTCTATGTTTTACTCAAGCAAAAATAATGTTATGGAGGGGGAATGAGTAACGGGACATTGAAGAAAAAAAAAAGCCAGAAGAAAGCCAGGGAATGCCCGGGAATTTAACCCGAGCCTTCTGATTGCCAGTCAGATACTACTATATACTACTACTATACCACCGAACCCAGCACATCCAGTTGACTCTCTGAATCCCACCCTCGTCTGTCACAAAATATATTTAAGAAAAACGTTTCCCCTCGAAAGTTGTACCCCCAGGGCGTGTACCTCCAAGGATTTTTTTCTGAACTCAGCATCCCAAAAGGTTCCTGTGTACGAAGTTTCAGATTTCTAACCCTTCTAGAACATGGTTAGA
>CAJPEV010001128.1:0-76767 GCA_905338385.1 Darwinula stevensoni
TTACGTTCAGTATGTCAGGAAATCGAATGGGAATTGTATCTTTGCGACTTGCTTGAATCTACCCAAACTTACGTTTTTCCATAACTGCTTTCCGGGGTCTTCCCGGAGCACCGTTCATGTCCGCTTCTCTAAATTTTCTGTTGCACTACATTAATCCTGAGAATGGAAAAGGAAGATAATTTCGATATTGTACTCTATTGTACGTTTCACCTTACTGTCTCCGTGTCATCAATTATTCATTTACTAGCTGCAGCCGGTGAAACAGTCACGTCTTCCTGATCGAATTCCGTCAATTTGGATTCAAATGAAATGAATTTGGAACTCTGGGATATCAGGTAGAGAATAGCTTCATCGAAGACGCCCATTTTTAGCTATTTTGAGTTCCGTTTCGTAGCAGATCAAATTGGACAAAACGTTTCAATTTCATCATTTGGATGAATGATAGAGGATGCTTTCCCCATCAGAGCCCCTAATTGTCTGCAGGCAAATTTCCATTCGGCTTCTAGACGTCGTGGATCGTGGAGTATTGACTGGAAGCGCAGGTATAGTTGCCGAGGCTTTTGATGCTTTTAAAATATCATGGAATACGCCTCGAACACGCCTGTAGGACTTGGGACCAAGCAAAGTCGCTGGAGGCATGCACAGGGTCGACGACTCTGGACCCGACACGATCGGTCTCTAAGCTTCCCAAGTCCATGCTGATGCTTCCAGCACCCCATGACGTCATCTGGCAGCTGCTTGCCCGAGGGAGACGTCTCTTAATGACGTGGTCATGTCACACTTGCATGCTACGAGGCGGAAAGCGTTACAAATGTGCACATGGACTATAGGGTTTTCCCTGGTGACGGAACGCATCCTATATTATCAATCCTAAGCGTGGTAGTGTGAAATTCGAACATCAATTCATTTCGAATTCCGAGACAGAATTCACTGAAACATGTGGGAATTGGGGGATCTCTGAGGATGGGAAGCATCTCCCCTCGATCTGCTACCAAAAAGTTTCTTTCATCCGAAATATGGTTGTTTTAACGGATGTTTTCGAGGGTAACAATACGGCTGGTGTTTGTCATTTTCGATGACGTTTTCGACGAGATGAAGTATATCTAGGGCGAATTCATTGCTTGCTTCCATGTATGAGACATATGGGATACGTTGACTTTTGTTCTGCTAATTGGGACCTTGAAGTACGAGTTGATTGCGTGCAGCCCGACAGACCAGTAATAACTTCGGAAACTGCTTCTACCGGTCTGATCTCTTTACGCTTCAAGAACGGACAACAAACGTCATGCTACAATTTCCACTGGAAGTGCGTGTTGGCTCTAGCCTCCCGGTGGTGGCGGAGGCGTCCGTTGTCTCTCCCCTCTCCCTCAACCCGAGGCGATTCCTTCAGAAGGGTCTGATAAAATCGCTGAGCCACAGATATTTCAGTAAAATAGGATTGGAAGCATTCATTAATCGATGCATGTCTAGAGAGAGAACTCTGAAGAAATTGCAGTCTTTCTCCCACGAATGCAGGTTTCGCAAAACCGACAACAAAAAAACCCGCATTAAGGCACTCTCGCTTTCCATCCAAAACGGATTGACATCCATTCCCCTAATCCAAGGTTCAAGGTTCAAGGCCATGCAGGCCGGTTTCGCCGATCAATCGGGTTCGATTGTCGGGCACTCAAGGAATGAAAAGCTCTTGAGATTCTCCTGGATAACGGATTGACATCCATTCCCCTAATCCAAGGTTCAAGGTTCAAGGCCATGCAGGCCGGTTTCGCCGATCAATCGGGTTCGATTGTCGGGCACTCAAGGAATGAAAAGCTCTTGAGATTCTCCTGGATCCATAGTCATCGTTAAATATCCGATTTCTTGTAATTCATTATTCTCCTCATCATTGTGATCATTCAGAAATGTAATATTATTGTTTGGAGAAAGGTTGAGTGTCAAATGACAAAGACAGCCGTATTTAATTAAGCCATCAGTTCTTGTGAGATTAGAAATTCCGAATTTTGACAAGGTCTCATAGATTGGGTATGGCATATTTGTTTGTAGATTTTCACTTCAATCCTCTTTCTGTCTTTTATAATCCTCATTTTCATTCCAAGCATGGCGATTTTTGCTCTAGAGCGGTCGGTACCGGTGCGCAAAAAAACGTGGCAAATGAGGGAAATCAAATAAAACGTCGACGAGTACGGCTCGCTGAAAAATTCTCAACAAGAAAAATGTCGGACCGGTCAAATGTCACCGGTCGGCCCGGTGAAATGTCACCGGTCGGCCCGGTGAAATGTCACCGGTCGGCCCGTCGACATTTCATTGACTGCTGCCGAAACTCACGAGCCACCAAAGTTGAATGCCTTCTTGTTTTTGATGTTTATTGTGTCACATTTCATTCCTTCTTCCTGTTCAGGTTTTTGTCTCGTGTTTATAGAAATTTTCCTTTGATAGTTTCCGTCGAACCCAAATCGGGCAAAAGATATTCTTTCTTATTTAGTACCACTGTGGTTATGCTCTTCATGTTGCATTTCATGTTTAATTCATCGAAATCTGAAAGGGCCTTCTCACTGAAAGCCCAAATAAGTCCGGTTATCCTAATGGCTTAAGAACTTCGTTCCTCATGTTGTCGCTCTCGTGTACGAGGGTCTGACAACAAAATAACAAGACTGTATATTTTAAAGCTATATATTTTATATTATTGTAAACTGTGGCGGTCTTCTTCAAAGCAGTTCCGTCTTGCAGCTATGTATGAATTCCTGCGGTTTTTTTTCAACTGTCGAAACACTTCTGGAAGAGAATCCCCTGCAAGCTGTTTAGAACGCCCGTCGTAACTTTCTGAATCTCTTCCACGGTTTCGAAATTTGTGCCCTTGTGTTTCTTGACATTAGGGAACAAGAAAAACTCACACGGAGCGAGATCCGGTAAATATGGGGGGAGTTCCAGTATTGTGATTGTTTTTTTTTGCCAAAAACTCTTTAACGGAAAGCGCTGTGTTTGAAGGTGCGTTATCGTGGTGCAAAATCCACTTCTCGGTGAACAAATTCCCGCCTCACATGACGAACCTGCTGTCTCAGACGTTTCAAAACTTTCGGATAAAACTGCTGGTTGACTGTTTTACCAGCAGGAACAAACTCACGATGCACTATCCCTTTGCAGTCGAAGAAACACAGCAACATCGTCTTAACCGGTTAATCGGTTGGGTTTTTTTCCCGAGTTTGATTTAAATTTTCAAGTTGATTCTTTGTTCATAATATTTATCACCCATTTTTTTTCGAGTGCCCCTAACACTAATTCAGATAAGGTGGTACCGCTCTGCAATCACTACAAGTATCACAACAAGTTTGTTACTGCACAGACTTAAGACGTACACTAACAGGTTACAGCAAGCACCACTAACCGAGTGTTGCCACACGCATTACAGTGTTGTCAGTCTCGTTATTTTATTGTCAGACCTCGTACTTTTTTCCATCTTTTTTTCACAACTGAGATTTCCTTTCGACTTCAGATTGAACAGAGGGAATTCATAATCCTGGCTTTCATGGGCCAGTTGAGATTCGAAGAAATTAAATATCCGGGGGAAATCGATATCGTAGGGGTTCAATCGGCTTCTAGGTTTCCTTTTAGTCATCCATTTTGGTCTGGGATTGAAATATCTTGGCGAGTAATATATATCCATTAACCGAATTGTATAGAGTATAATATTCTTTGCATTTAAGAAGATTGCTTCATAGAATTAAATCGAAGAAATTGCTTAAAGACCCCGAATGAACTACACATCCAAATTCCCTTCCTAATCCTTCCCGCCAGAATGTGGCGCCACCACTAAGGCCTTTTCATCCTCTCAAGGACGACGCCTCACAAGCCCCGCCCCCTGCAGGAAACCCACCAATCGGAAGCCGGAATAGAGAGGGCACACTCAAACTGTGTCTCCCGACCCTCGCGGTCGAGACGGATCTCTCATCGAGCGCGGGCGCGGTCTCCCCGATGACGGCACTGGCCAACTGTACCGTCATATCGATCGCCACCATGGAATGCCTCCGAAGGAAAGTGGGATCGCGTTTCAGTATCCCCAACTGCTCCAAGGCCTGTCGCGCCTGCGCATTCACATCAGGCAAACGAATCTTCCTGAGAGCCTTGGTCGTGAAGGTCAACACCGTCACCCAAAATCCCAAACCCATCACGATCCACACCATCACAGCCACCCGGTATAACCACAACCACGACCCATGGCCATCCTGAGCTGCAAGGAATCCATTCCGTGTACTCTCAGACCTGAAACATCACCATCTACCAATTTCTTTTTGAGTCTCACCCGTTTCATAGTCTCCGAATGCAGTGGTAGTGAGCGTCATGACAGCAAAGTAAAGGGCCTCAAAGTAGGTCCACCCTTCCACCACGGTGAAAATATACGCCGGAACGAAGAGAAACGGGATCAATCCGATGAGCAAGTACGTCACGGTCGCCACCCACACCCCATACCTGGAATCCAAGATTCCCCAAGATTCGGACCAACAACCGTATTAAACATCCGGACAGAACTCACTTCTTATGCTTCCCAAACCGGCTGATCTTTCTCTCGAAGTGCCTGAGCATGAACCCCGAGAAAGCATCCCCGATGACGGCCAGCAGCATCCCCGTCAACGGGATCCCGACCAGAGCGTAGACCATGCAGAAACACCGACCTCCCACCGTCTTGGGGCTCACGTTCCCGTACCCTGTTTCAGCCGCTGGTTAACGGGGATTCCACGCGTGGGAGACACTTACAGACCCACCGATCGTAGTGACGACGGTTAGCGTGAAATACAAAGAGAGAAAGAAGTCCCACTTGACCACGAGGATTTCCGACGCATCTACGTGTTTGCATGCTTCTTTTAGTTCCTTAGCGATGCCGAACCGTGTTTCTTCGTCCAAAGACACTGGTAAGGAAGAAGAGATAATATTTTGTGGGAAGGTTCAAGGTCGCTCACGATTTACCAACTGTGATAATTATCTTCCTGACTGAAAAATTCACGATAAAAATTGGTGTTTGCACGGATTTTGAAAAAAAAGAAGAACTTTCCTCTTTTTCTTTTTTGGCCCCCATCCATGTCATCATCCTTTACGATCAGATAAACGTCGGAAAACGTGTGAATCACTTCTCTTTTTTGAAAAGAAGCTTACTAGAAATAACCGAGACCATTCTGCTCCAGCCAATTGCTCACGCTGATGCGATTCGCGACGAAACTCACAGCGTGTCTTCACCCAAAAAAGCTTGCAAATCCCTTTTGTCTGTCGACTGTCTTTCTCCAAAGAAATAACGGCACACAAATAAGTTTTGCTCACGAAATGACGGCATCCTGGAAGTTCAAAGACCGATAAATCCCTGATAAAGCATATATAAAATATTTTTCTTATTTATCAAGGCTTATGTCATCTGTGGGAACGACCTCAAAATCGGATTAAGAACTGGTCCGCAATGTCATCCAATCCTGCAATGTTCCTCGACAGGCAATAATGCATTCATTTGATAGGGCTGCTTAAAGAACCATTCATAACTTGGAAAGGAAAACAGCAGGATTAATTAACCAGGGTCATTTGCATTTGTGTGAATTATTGTCGGAGTAACGGTAAAGGCAAAACGGATTCGGTCAAGCTTGGAGGTTACGTGTGTTCGACGGCAAGGCATTACTCACGTTATGGAGGGAAGCGTTACCTGGTGTTATTGAGACATCGCGCATTCGTCGGCTTCGAGCCTTTTGCGCTCGTTGTAACGTGTCGTTTTGTATCGATATTTCAGCCTAACGCTAATATTAAGACAGGTAACAAGCCCCCGATAAGGCTGGAGCCACTCAATAACTTGCAGACTCGAGAACTTGCGAACTAGGTCCAACGCCTCCTCCTCCCCGCGATCGAGCCCATGTTCCCGCATTGCATACGTCCGCATGGAGAGAGAGGAAGGGGGGGGGGGAGAGAGTCTGCAGGAGCATTTAAGGGAAA
Organism: Darwinula stevensoni; assembly: GCA_905338385.1. Taxonomy (NCBI): domain Eukaryota; kingdom Metazoa; phylum Arthropoda; class Ostracoda; order Podocopida; family Darwinulidae; genus Darwinula; species Darwinula stevensoni. The sequence goes on from CAJPEV010001128.1 coordinate 5,959, forward strand.
GCTGTCCGCGCGTCGCACACGCTATGAGCGTCCTTGAAAATGGTGTGACCCGTGCCGCGTCCAACTGCTCGGGAGTCAATAAATGCTCCTCTTTAACAGCTATCTTCTCGGATCCTCCGCCGGGGAAACCGATATCTGATGGGAGGGTCGCCGTGGCGGGACTGCATAGGATAACAGTAGCCGTTCGAGGAAGCGCGATGGGACGCGACGATACGAGTGGTCCTGCCGGCTCGCATTTCGGAGAGCGGGCCGTGTTCGCTCCTCGACTATTCCTTTCTTCCCACCGCAGAATTAAAACCCGACCAAAGTCTGAGTACGGAGAGTCGAAGGGGGACGAAGGATGCCGTACACTCTTGCAAATAAGTGAGCGAATTCGTAGAAAGGGAGCTAAACTGGAGTTAGCGATTTTACTCCCTAAAAGCAAGAAAGTAATGAAAGTAATGCAAAACGAGAGCGAAAGATATATATATATATATATGCGAGAATTTACATCTTTGCATGACATCCCTATCTTCTCCTGAAGGGAGCGTTTTCACTCACGAAAGAGGAGAGCCATTTTACTCCTTGGAGAATCAATCAAATTAGCTCCTTTCCCAGAGCGAAAAGGGGAGTGGAACTGGAGTTAGCGATTTTGCTCTCTTTTTTTTTGGGAAAAATCGCTCCCTTATTTCTAAGAGTGAATTAGATTCGCTTTTCTGGAGGGCAACATTTCAAGTAAAACTTGCGGACATATCTGAGAGGACAAGGTCGGTCTCCTCATGGACGACGTCATAAAGCCCCCCCCCGCCCCCGCCCCCGCCCCCGCCCCCCCCAGCCCCCAACCCTGTGGGAATGCAGAGCTACCATCGGGTGCTTCATCTTCATTCTACGCGTTTTAACATGTGCGATATATTTGGAAGTGCAAGGTTAGACCTCCGTGAAATATGTGCGAGATGCCACGACAGATAAGTAACCTATCTGGATCATATAGCCAAACTTGACTTACATATGAACTATGAATGGAAATTTTCGCTCACGAAAATCCGTAAAATTGCGTTCCCGCAGGGAGGAAGCGTTGCAGACGGAAGCCAGCCTCTCCCAGGCCTTCTCTGCCCTTTCCCAGGCCTTCTCTGCCCTCTCCCAGGCCTTCTCTGGCCTCTCCCAGGCCTTCGCCTCCCCTGCGTCCCCTCGCCATTCACTTCTTGTCCACTCTGCAGCAGCGATCATAAACAAAGGGTAAGTCTCGTTGTTCATAACCAAGTGCATGCATTTGCCTTTCCCAAGCTTGTCAGCTTCACCGAGTATTCTCACTCGCTGCTTTCCCGTCTCCATCATTTAACCCATATTTTAAGCGGTTTTTTGCTCGCCTGAGAGGAAAGCGAGGAGGTCCGGTCGCACGCGGATCTCCCTCTCCTCCAGGAACGTGAAGACGTAAGCCCCGAAGACGAGGTAGAGGACGAAGCCCAGCGATCCCTTCAATACGGCGCACGCCCTCCGCTTCTCCGTCATCGCGACCTCACGCACAGGTCAGACACTCGAGAGACACTCGAGTCAGCTGCTCCACGGAGCGCCCGATGCAGATTCTCGTCTGATGCAGGCGACACCAGCGGCGGAGCTTCGAAGGTCGCAGTGACCTTGCCGCGTGCCTCTCACAAGAGATACCATTCGTCATTCGAGCTCGGAATCTCAACTGAAAGTCACTGAAGTGGAATGGGATGGGAACTTTGCACATCAGATATCGTATCGCATGATGTTGCACGTGTGATTTCACGAGGCTTCCAACCGGGAATACGTTAAATGCGACTCGTGTCAGATTGATCAAGGAGGCCGGGAGTCGACCGACTTTTTCAGATCTGATCGCGACGTCACGAAAAAGAATGGGACGACCCTTTGGGATGGAATGGGACGAAATGAGACATCCTTTGACAAGTTCTCATATTTAATTAGACTTTCCAGGCGACAAAGTTACGCCTCCTACAGCTAAAGTGGAGAGAGGAAACCACCTCTGCTAACCGCCTCCTTACCTCCTCCTCCTTACCTCCTCCTTACCTCCTCCTCCTCCCCTCCTCCTTACCTCCTCCTCCTCCTTACCTCCTCCTCCTCCTTACCTCCTCCTCCTCCTTACCTCCTCCTTCACCTCCCCCTCCGGTTATGCTTCTGTCTGAATCTCTTCCAGATCTGTGATGTGTCGGGTCCGGAGTCGTCGACCCCGTGCATGCCTCCAGTGCCTCTGCTTGGTCCCAAGTCCTACAGGCGCATTCAAGGCGTATTCCATGATATTTTTAAAGCTTCAAAAGCCTGGGCAATGACGCCTGCGTTTCCAGTTAATACTCCACGATCCACGACGCCTAGAACACGAATGGAAATTTGCCTGCAGGCAATTAGGGGCTCTGACGGGGAAAGCATCCTCTTTCATCCAAATAATGAAATTCAAACGTTTTGTCCATTTTGGTATACTAGGAAACGGAACTCGAAATACAGGGTGGGCCACAAAGTCCCTTAACAAGGACATCACAGCGTGTCTGTATGTTGTCCTCCGTTTTCCGCACATTGTTTGACCCTTCCCCATGTTCTTTTGGACTTCTTCTTCCACCTGGAAGGCTGAGTATCATGAAAGCAGTCTCTAATGGCTGTTTGGGGGTCTTCAACAATTTTCAAGCGCAGTTGGGAAATTTTTTCCTTCGCGATTCCCCAAAGCGCAAATGTTGTCAGGTCTGGCCTGCGAGGTGGCCATGCCACATCAGATCCTTTTCCATTCCATTGTCCTTTTAATGTGTCATCGAGATATTCTCGCACTGGCAGAGCATAATGTGCTGATGCACCATCTTGGTGCATGATGCATGTCGATTAAAGAGAACAACGAGTTGCAAGGAGAACGCCCATTACTAAGAGAAAGTTGAGCAGCGCCCACCGCATGTCATGATTTGGCCAGCAATTTCAACAGATCACTAATTGGTCCAAACTTTTTTCAAGGAAAAGTGGATCACACGGCATATCTGAACATGCGAATGCGGTTCATTCCGCAACTGTGTGGATCAAAAGGATTTTTCCGAAGAACCAATGTAGTAATATCAGAACCTATTTTCAGTGGTTTTACCATCCTACAATCACTTAGTCTAACCGAAGATCTACAGGTTAGGCCTTGAGTTACATTTTTTCGATCAAAAGAGGCTCAATCCTCGACCTACGAAACAATTAGGTCTTTGGGAATTAATGCCTGGTCTTCGAGACATCTCATTGAGGACGAATACCTTCCGGCCAATCGCTGGCCTATTCAATCCCTGAAGGCACGTTTAACAGGAAACTTGTAGCGATAAACGGATTGTTGGTCTTTTTTTCGAATTTCATGAATCATTTCAGTGCGGTCGGGGAACAGCAGGCCTATCCAGATTTCCTCAAACCCTCTCGACTGATTACGGGAAGAAAATGCCTTTAGAAAGCATGACATTTATGCACTGGACACGACCAAGTTAATTTACGGATGTCCGAATAAGATATTTGTATCTCCGTATTCCGTCTAATCGATCCGCGACTGCAATCAACCGTTTCATTCTCAGCTCATTGCATGAATTCAGCACATTAATGTGATCTACATAAAAAAAGAAGATGCATACGAAGATACGAATCTGCCATGACTCTGACATGGTATCCGGCAACACTGCGGAACGGGATCGGACCCACCACGCTAAGCCTAAATCAACGGCATCTAATTTAATTTTTTTATTTCTAAATGGTACACTGGAATGAAAATAAATTAGCCTGTTTGTCATCTTCAGGTCAATACCTTTCATTTGACTGGACAGTTTTTTTTCCAAAACTTCCCAGGAGTGGATACCAATGTGGGAAGAAAAAAATATCCGAACGAAATTGGCAGTGAGATTCTGAGATATCGACTACCTTGGGGGAAAGGAGCTTCAAATTTGCTGAAGCAATTCTGTGTTGAGAGAGGAATATTCGAAATTGCGTTCCTGTTAATTCTTTCAGAGAGAAAAACGAGATAGTTCAATTTTGTCGCCGGAAGAGGTTGAAGGAAGGCAATGGAAGGGATTTCTTTCCACCACACATCAAAACTAGAGCTAGGTTTAAGCGCGAATTGAAGTCTAATGCAAGAAAAATACATGGTATTTATCTTGGAAAATGGCCAAAGTGCTTCTTAAGATGAAATGAATAATTTGAAAGCCTAGTTGTTATGTCATCAGTAAATCAGTTTATCACCGAAGTCCAAGAAAAAACTCCAATCCTCGCAGATGCTTTTCCAACCGTATCCAAATCCCAGGAATTCCTGGTGAGTGTTGGGGAAAATGTGGCATTGGGATGTAAGGTTTTCCAAGATTCATTACTTTACAACTTTAGTATGTTCACGGTATAAACATGCACAACGTGATCGAAAATTTGATGTTCTTTATTCTGCACTACTTTCCTTTCAACTCGTGCGCACTTCCAATGAGGAAATTTAAAATTGCAACGTACCTTATTTCGTGTGCTGTAGAATTGCAGGATGAGACCCTCACGAAAAATCCACGTATGTGGACCACCCTAAGTCCACTAGGGGGATTTGTATGAAGCCACACGTGGATCATATGTGGATTAAGAGGATCCACATAGAGTCCACATGGGGATATTCTTATGTCCACATTAGTCCCCATGTAGAGAAGTCCACCGGCAGTACAGTCCACGGTAAGCCCACGCTATTCCACATGGATCCCTGCCATTCCACGTGTGGATTAGCAAAGGGGTTTGGATAGTTCCCTGGTGGATGCAGGGGGATTTTTCGTGAGGGGAGGGGTAGGGCTCTCCATGGCTTTCTGTTCGCCATAAAACAATGGATTTAGAGGAGTTTCTTACAAGGCCAATCCACCTAGGTGCACACGAAAGCAGAAAGTCCATTAAACTAATTAAACTTGGTCTTTGTAAACGTGGTCGATACAATTCAGCTACGTAGCCTGTGCCACGTATTCAACCGAGCTCACTCCCTGGACGATAAGCAATGACTGTGGAACTTCTCTCTTCCCATGGAAGCAAGCCGGTGGTCGTCAGCGCTTTTTTCTATATGTTCTTACATGGTGTGACCTCAACTGATTTTGTTGCGCATTATGCTGCACATTTTGGGAGGAGATATGAAAACATCACCTCAGAAACGAAAGAAGCCAGTGTCAGAATATGCGGCATACGATGCGTTCTACCGACACCCCCCTGCTATGCTTTCAACTATCGGGAATCCGATGGTTCATGCCAGCTGGTTTTCAATGAGAAAAGTGGCCTTGTGGACGCCAACGGATTTACTGCTTATGTTCAGAGTGAGTCATCGACTTGAAATACAGTACATTTGAAAATTGGCGAAGGGAATAATTTCATTATCTCTAATACACAGGACTGTGCCTGACGGATCATCCAACGATTCAGAAGGCCAAAGTGTCATTTGAGCATTGGAGCGGGGAGTTCCCAGCTCTACCTGGTGGAAGGGTGATTCTAAGCTGTCCGCATCCCAAAGGATTCTCTGATGGCTCTCAACTCCACACGGCTGAATGTTCTTCTGTGTCACCTGGTACTTGGTGGAGCTCCTTCAAGGAAGGCACCACTACCTGTAAGAACGTCGAACTCAATGTTATACGAAAATGCATACACACTCGATTGCCAGGAATCATATCCAAAGGTAAAGAAATGAGTACATAGTTCATGAAGCCGTTTTCGTCTATGGGCACATATAGCAGTAGGAGAACTTCTTTTCTCGGTGACGACTCCTAACTGCAGAATTGCCAAAGATCTGGTGATGGCTAAACCCTGAAACCACAGACTGGGAGCAGAAAAGCGCTAGATTTTTTACGTTCGATAATGAGTAAGAAGTAATGGGGAACGTATAAGCAGAAATTAAATGCTGACCATTCTTAATTCACCGCATTTCCAGAATATTCGAAATCTTGGGAAGACAGAGTCGTTTGGAAGCAAGGAAAGAAATTACGTTTAGTCAAAGCTGTGTTTACATGTTCATTTTTAAGGTGTCTTAGTGACATCTTGTGGATAAATAAAATGAGTAGGCATTAGGCATGCAATGGCGCCCGCAAGGGGGGGGGGGGTACCACTCCCACACTATTCCTCGGCACGTATATTTTCATTTCAATCCCTATTAACCCTTTCGACGTCCTTCAGAAAAGGACGTCGAAAGGAGAGCATGACGTTCTCGTCATGCTCTTCCGTGCTTTCCGACAGCAATGAAAATAAAGACGGAGTAGGCATCACTAATCAAATTTCAAAATACCTTACTTGGTCAATGAAGACCGGGTAGGCCTTGGCCTAGTCTTTGTTGAGAGCGTCAAAACTCAGTGTAGTGTGACGTCATGTATTGAAAAGCTATGCGTTTATTGTCGATTTGACGCCATGAGCGATGGCGGCTGACCCTTCTAATCGGCGTGTGGCTACCTGGCGTTCTCCATTGGCCTGTCCAGTCCACGTATATTTACCAAGTCTCTGGTCTCAACAGTGACTGCGTTGACGCAATAATGAACGTGAGAATAACTGAAATTCTCTCAGTAAACTAATTTATGGAACACCTTGTAAAAAATCGGAAGACAACACCTGGTAGGGATTGATTCATGTTTCACTCTGATCTGTTCTCACGGAACTGGGATCATCCATCAAAGTACCTCACTTTTGCGCTTGATGCAGACTCCCAACCTCAATTTAACGTAGTATGATGGGTAGAAAATGAAATCTCGTTCCATATGTTTGCAGTGATTGTTACTCTTCAACATTATTTTAAAATTTGCAGGTACGCCGCTGTATAAGTATCCGGAATGCCGTTTGACAGAGAAGGGAAGAGAATACATCGGGAAGGTAAGTGAGACGGAATCAGGAAAGAATTGTCTGAGATGGGACACTCAACCTAACGGAACGCCCAGTGACTTCCTCGCAAACGTCACGTATCCTGGGCACTTTTCCAACTTGGATACCTGGTCTCACCAGAACTACTGCCGCAACCCATCTGGAAGGGAGAGGCCATGGTGTTTCGTCATGGACGAAAATACTCAATGGGAATATTGTGATATCCCCATGTGCACGGATAAGGGTAATTATTCCTTTTAAGTCCCTCGTCATCTTCCATATGCCCCCATCACTTGCTAATACCTGACGTGTGGATGAGGAATTTAATACTGTTGAATAGTTGGCCAAAAATGTATGTTCCTTAACCGCATCTTCGTAACTAATTTTGAAATTATCATTGTTCCTGATGTGCATTGGACAATCGCATATGTCGATTTCGTAGCTCATGTAAGTAAAAAATCGTATGAAGACCTGGGATTTTATGAATCCCCTCACAAGAATGTCCAGCAGTGTAAGGTCCAGTAACCATGGCCATGTGATCCACGAGTACGACCTCGCCAAGTGAGTCCTGGAATTGTAGCCTGAAATTTTCTTACATATGCAAATTAAGGATAATGATCGAAAACCCTGAATCGCGGTTAGAAGCTGCCGAAGTGAAGATCTTGCATCGAGTGGCTTGCGTAACGCGCCGCTATCGGATGCAGAACTCCTTACGCGAGAGCCTCCAAGTCGAGCAGCTGCTTCTCGAGATCGGCAGGTCTCAGACCAGGTGGTTTGGACACGTCTGCTGCATGTCCCCTGAGAAGCTCCCAAGAGGAGTCTTCCAGGCCAAGATGGCCGGGGAAAGACCTGTCGCTGGACCTCGTACGATATGGAGTGATTAAGTCGCTAGGGGTTGTCACGAGAGGCCCGTCATCCCATCAGCTGAGCGTGAGTAGAATTGGCTTGAATAGTGATCGACATTACTTCAAAGTTGCCTCCACGTGGACGAGGGAACAATATTCCCGTATTTCGTAAAAAAAAATTGCAGTGAAGTCTTTATATCGCCGCTGCTGATCAACTCCGCAAGGAAAAATCTCCCATAGTTATTTCCTTTGTACTTCAGTAAAAACTCGTTCATTTACTTTAAAAGTTCCATTAAAAAACCAATTGTTCACAACCTAACCTAAAATGAAGGAAATAAATCGGTCAGAGATTATCTGTTTCGTCATAATGTTATGCAACTTCCAAATGGTGTATGCATTTTTGGTCATCCATATACATTTATGCATTTAATTTGTTAGATATATTAATTAAATTCGCGTCATCTGCCTGCATCTCTGAGCGTAGCATATCATATCACCTCCAAATGTTCTTGAAAAAAAGTTCATAACGATTTTGGTACTAAGTAAATTCTACGGCACGTCATTTTTCTTGCAGAGCAGACCCTGCGGCGACTCACTTTTCCAACTTCTATGCAACTTTTCGCATGCCCTCGAGTTTCAATTTTCAAAAGAACCTTCGCATGGAGTTCGAATAGCGAAGTAGATGACGAGGACTCTCCGCCATCTCAGTGTGACAAAGCTCAAAATATAGAGCATCGTATGTTGTTAAGAATGTTGCTATTACGAAATATAAATTTTTTAATGTTCACGTGGGCGCGTTCTTTCCATTTCTACATAATGTTCGACTGAAATCGATTTAATGGAATCATGTATAACAGATTATAACTGGACTTTGTGAGGTTACCATGAACAGACATTTTGAAACAGTCCTGCTTGTTGCTTATAGGGGATATAACGCTGCTAATAACAGGAGATCTGATATTTCATGAACAGATCCTCCAGAGTGCAAGATAACTCAACAGGGCGGTGAATACATTGGAAGAACGAACGTGAGCCATTCAGGTTTTGCGTGCCAAGTATGGATGGAACCTTGGAGAAGCAAAATCCCTGGAAAGGGGGAATTATTCTTACCAGCATTTCCGGATTACAAAGGAACTGGGGAGCCGCACAACTTCTGTCGCAACCCTGATGGAGATGCTGCTCCTTGGTGTTTCATTGAAGGTAAAAATCTTGGCAAGGAATACTGTGACATCCCCTTCTGCAAGGTCCGAGAAGTTCAAGGTGGGCCCAAGGGGAACGTGTATCCCGAATGCAGATTGACAGAGAAAGGAAAGGAATATGTGGGGACAAAAAATGTTACCGAGACGGGAAAACCTTGTGTTGATTGGAAATCTAAACCGTTTGGGATGCCGTGGGATTTCTTCAACCAGAAAAGAGGATATTCGGAGCACTTCATCCATGCAGACCTTGCAATGCACAAGAATTACTGCCGGAACCCTGCTCTGTACAGGGAAAAGCCTTGGTGCTTCGTCTCTGAACCAGACATCCAGTGGGAATACTGCGACATTCCCTTATGTCATAACCTCGGTGTGTTCCTCAATACAATTATGGTGACATTGCCTGCTTCACAACTTGAGTGCGTTTTTATTTTCTCTTAGAACCGCCCGAATGCAAATTGATAACAAGTGGCGGTGAGTATGTCGGAAGGCGGAATACCACCATATCGGGATTTCGATGCCAACATTGGCTTGCTCAATATCCTGCACGTCATAATCAGATTTTCCAATCGCTATCCGCATTTCCTGACGAAGTTGACGGGACAAACAACTTTTGCCGCAACCCTGATAACACTGGTCATGGTCCATGGTGTTATTTGAAGGAATCTGGGAATAGCTGGGAGTATTGTGATGTTCCCTTTTGTCCTCCGACAGGAGGAGAACGATGCGATATTCGTGTTTCAGGAAATTGCATGAGTGGGTTTCCTTTCTCTTCTTTTCTTCTGATCCCTCAACAGCATTTTCCCTTGCTTTCATGCGACATTATTCCATAAATTGTCCTACCCATTTTTTGCCTGATATGCCTCCTTTTTTCATCCTAAACTAGGTCCAGTGGAGTGCAAAATAAACAAAATTGGAGTCAAGTACATGGGAACGAAGAATATCACGAAATCAGGTAAACCTTGCCAGCTGTGGATGAGCATTTCACCAAATGTCATATCGGGGAAATTTGAGTACACAATACGTAACGCATTCCCGGACGACCTACATCCTTCTCACAACTTTTGTCGAAATCCCAATGCCGTATCGGAGGGGCCTTGGTGTCATAATGGAGCTGGAACTGATCCAAGTTGGGAATATTGTGACATCCAAATTTGCTGAATATTTCGAGGATATCAGAGAAAAGACAATATTTCATCCACCTGAGGTAGCTGTTTTATGACCTTTGATGACAATGTGATGGAAAATGATGATGTGGTGTCTTTCTCTGCCTCCAGAACACATCATGTTCATCTGCGTCTCCCCTCATTGGCATGCACATTCTGACAGACACAGTCACCATTGGCAATGTGTGTTTTCATCAAGTCGTTTTCCCATGTTTCTATTGGACGATCCGATTGAGGCGCTGATGTTTTCGTTTTACACTTGGCTTTCCATTCATTCGTTTACCTCAATGAGAGTGAAGGGAAATCGATCTTCGATCTTTCACCCGCACATCGACTCAAAGTCGATACCCAGCAGAATGACAATGGCGGTTTGAGGGAACTAAGTGCAAGATGCTCCAATAGAACGTACGAGTGGTCTAGCAGAAGTTCGACCCGTTCAATAGAAGTAATGAATACGGTGACTTTTTCTTTTTAACAGAAAACGCATTTATTCAGCACTTTTCGACTTAATCACTGTCAATGTCGATGCACTTGTACGTTTCTGAAACATCTTTCCGTGCAGACTTTTTATTTTTGGAAAAAGTCAAAAGAAATTAAATTGCGAAGAATGCTTTAATCGATTAATCGCTCTATTAATCTAATCGAATTGACAGCCCAAGTATTTTTTTTTTCTTATCTACCCAAGTATACTCATCGCCAAAAAAGTCACATCAGGAAGGAGTTGAGCGATTTTGTTGAAATTTGGTAATCATACTTGTATTAGTGCCGCATGAAATGTATCCTAGTTTCAAGGTCGTAGGTTTAATATACGGAGAGGAAACTGGTCAAACATCCCAATTTAAATGGGGTCGGAAGGGTCGTACTTATCGCTCACAAAGGACATCTAGAGGGAGTTTCGTAATGAAATGCGAAACAAGAACTTTTACTGATGATTCGTACAATGGAGCAAAATTTATAGGTCATAGGATGAAGCGATGCAGGGAAAACTGGCCGATTTAGCCGAACGCCGCGTGGGATTGGGAATAACGTGACCACACTGATCAGGCCAGTTTCCTTTTGAGCTTCCCTCCATTCACTCTGCTTTGCTTCGATCGTTTACTTTTCGTCTGTAAACCCATGCCAGCACGACGTTCACAAAGGCAGTTTCGCCAACTTCAGCTGTTCGATCGAGGTCGGATAGTTGGCGTGATGGTGGCTGGGAACGGGCCAAAGGACTTCTTTGAGGACTGTGTACCGGCATGCAATCCAACTGGAGCTAGCTAACTAGCTTGGCCAGTTTTCCCTGCATCGCTTCATCCTATGACCTATAAATTTTTCTCCATTGTATGAAACATCAGTAAAAGTTCCTGTTTCGCATTTCATTACGAAACTCCCTCTAGATGTTTTTTGTGAGCGATAAGTACGACCCTTCCGACCCCATTTAAACTGGGATGTTTGACCAGTTTTCTATCCGAATATTAAACATACGACCTTGAAACTAGGAAAAATTTCATGGCGTACTAATACAAGGATGATTACCAAATTTCATCAAGATCGCTCAACTCCTTCCTGGTGTGACTTTTTTTGGGGATGAGTGCAGTATGTCCATTTGGTTGCCTGTTGGATGACCATCTTTCTGCCTCCATTGAAGATCCCCTTTGGGAAAGCCATTCTATGATCATCGCGGGATGCAGTAATAACTACCCCCTGGTCGCAGTGGAATAACATTTGCATGGTGATCAGTGTCCAAAGCATGGGAATGGAGGACTCTGTACGTTTACCATTTCGTCCACTCACGGTTCTGGAAGGAACTTAACACGTTCGCTGCCGATGATGCACCTCGTTATCCTTTCCATAAAAACGAGCGTCATCGGCAGCGAACGTGTTGAAGAGAAGGATGAGGTGAAACTCCCGACTTCCCTTCCTCAACTTTCAGTCAAGGGAGTGTTTCCCATCGCCAAAGGCAAAATTATCCATACCAGTAAGGAATAATGATGGATGGGTTTTGGATCACCCATGGCTACATGGGCATGTACGGCAGTATCCGTGTTTGTTCTCAATCTTGTGCCTTGTTCTTGATTTTGTTTGATCACTGTACCATAGAGTTAAGTCATCAGTGTATTGTGGCATTGAGCCATTGTGCAGGTTTTCTGGGATACCACTCACGTATATGTTGGGAAACTCTCGCATGGGTTGGTTGATGGCTCTTTGTGGCACTCACATTCTTGGCGTAAAAGGTATTGATGTACTGTTTAGTGAAAGACTATTTCCTCCTTTGTAAAATGGAGAATCTAAAGGTTGTTGTGCATTCATTTTTCAGACTTATTATTTGGTTTCGTCACGTCATATAGGGGCTTCTGTTCATATATTGTTAACAGGGCCGGTCCTACCAATTTCGGCGCACGGTGCAGTGAGATTCCTAACGCACCAATTCCAAGTGGAGTTGGGTGAAGCCCTAGCTTCCAAAATGACACAGCAACGGAAGGCATCTCCACTTTCTGAAGTAAAACAGATTATGGCATCAATTATTGCGTTATGCTTTCAGCCGCGTTTTCGCGCCCCTGGTGAATTTGAGTTCCGTGTGGGAGCACATGTGGCACATACATAAGGCCGGCTCTCTTTTTTTCGACTGAGCATTTTTGTACTAGTCCGAATATGTCAATTGCTGTGAATTTCTTTTTCTGGACGATACATTCGTATTTATTAGGTGTTTTTTTCCGTCTTGGAAGCAGATGGCAAGTTTCTCAATTATAAGTTCAGTTTTCCTGGGTGTGATAATAGACTTATAGGGCGGTGTCTCACGCTCATTGGTTTGTTGAACTTTTTGGTTTAACTAATTGCAATGTTCATAAGGGACTCAGTCATTTTTCGTGATAGATAATGATCGAGCATTTCATATTTCACATTGTCCTGCTTGTATATTCATATATTCATTTCTCATACCTGGACAAGAATCACGGCAATACACAGTCCCTTCCTCCAAACTTCCTCAAAGGAAGCCCTCCAGAGAGCTAAGATTCAGAGTGTCTAAATGTACCTGCTCACCATTACGTCGGGCAGCGCGTTCCGTCGTGGGAGTCTGGTAGAATAGCACTCACTTCTAAAGTAACGGTCGTAGGTTGTAGTATGCACACCTACGACGCCCACAACTGACTTTAATCACCTCTAGCAGTGTGCGCGATTGGTGTGCTCGGTACAAACTAGGTGTGAACAAATTAGGTGTGCACAAGACGAAGGTTGTGGAAACTAGGTGTGCACAAGATGAAGGAATGCCGAAAAGCCCAGATGGTCCAGAATGCTTTTCAAGGCATTGCCCCATGTGCGATTTTTTTTTTACTTCCCCCACCTCTTTTGCACATCCCTGCATTTCTTAAGCAATGGGCTTTTTGTTTGGTTGCATCTCAACCAGTACCTTACCATTCTCTCCATCAAAATTGTACCAACTGTCTTTCTATCCAGTTCCAGCAACATCCCTGCCGCTGGCATATTTCTAGGGAGGCCAAGCGTCCATCTGAGGAAAGTATTCTGTATGGATTCTAGATGTTTTGAGTCACCTTGTCCCCAAATCTCAGAGCCAGAGGTGGCAACCGACATCACACAAGCGTCGAATATTTATAGCTGCAGTCCTACATTTGCATTACCAAATGTTGTTACCATCCGTCGTAGTTGCCGCAGAGCTTTTTCAGCTTGTATCTTTCTCTGGTTTATGACTGGAGTCCAAGTGCCTGAGCTCACTACCTCTAAACTATCGCCATTATATGTCCAAGACTCTCGAGGGTCCGGCCGCATGCCGTTAGATAAAACTAGGATTTTTGTTATTGTTAAATTAACAGTCAGCATCCTTTCTTTTCCAGGGAGTTTATTCCGCGTTGTAGGCTAATGGGCGATTGCGACAGGATGACCAGGTCGTCTGCGTACAGTAAACATGTAATAGTAGTCCCATCGAGCGCAGGGGGGGTGTGTTTCCGCATGTTCCAAAAATGTGGGGAGGACATTCAGAAAGAGAGAGAACAACCAAGGCGATAGCTTACAGCCCTGTTTTACTCCTCTTTCCACTGAGAAGTCTTCTGTGCTTGTATGTACATTCAGGTGGACATGTGCGGTTGCATCTTTGTACATGGTCCTCAGCATTTTCAACATTTTGGTTGAAACACTCAGACCCTCAAGCCTCTGGCAAAGCAGAGAGTGATCTATCGAGTCAAAGGCCTTTTTTAAATCGACAAAGGCTACGTAGAGTTTATGACGTTTCTTCGTCAGTTCTCTTTGGGCAATGGTCGAGAGGATAGGATGATTACGCAGTCGATGGTGGATCTGCGAGATCTGAATTCAAATTGGGCATCTGCTCCTATTCAGGCTCTTGTAGTATTCGGCGTGTATTCCATCTACCCCAACAGCTTTTCTGCTTTATAGCAGCTGAATCTTTTTTTCCATCTCCGCGCGCGTAAAGGGGGCATCCAATAACCAATCTTTATTTGTTACGGGTATTTCCTTCAACATAACTCCCTCTTGTCCCCCGACTTTCTGATTCCACCCAGAGACATCTTCATTTGAGAGTTCCTTGAAATTGTTTAACCACTCCTCCTGACTGATTTCTTCCCCGCTGAAGCATTGGTTCTTTCCTAGGACTTTACGTATTTGTTCCCGCATTTCTTTCGGGTTCTTCAGAAGGTACGCAGGTTTTAGGGGTTCGTTCAGTTTCTCTCTGTGGACCCTTTTGGCTTCTCGTATGGCTGCTCGAAAATGCATCCTTGCTGCTATGTATTGCTCCAATGTTTCTGCTGTTCTCCACTGGCGATATACCTTCAGCATCCTTCTCATTCTTCTTCTGGAGTCCTGACAGCTTCGATCGAACCACGGAGTTCCGTGCTGCTGAGTCTCATGATGCTCGCGGTGAGTTGGGTGACTTGTAGTCTCTCCTCCCAAAGTGCATAAGGAGTTACAGTATAAAGACAGAGCCAGCTCCATCTGCTGAGAAAATATAGTTCCTTCTATCATTTCCCTGAGTTGATCAGCCTGAGGTTCACCTTGTATCATTGCGTGTTTTCCTGCATCATCCGGGAGCCACATATAACCTGGTTAAATTTGTGTTTGGGTCGTTGCTTTCTCCGGATGAGGCCACTTTCCCACTGAAGCAACAAAGTGCATCACTCTTAGGCAACATACGTGCATATAATTCTGTGGAAATTGGGCTACCATATCAATATCTAAGCATAAAAGGGGAGACTCTTTTTCATGTTGCTTAGGCTGCTGCTGCCTTCTGAATGACACCTTACTTCGTCTCTGGGCACAAATGTCACACTGTCGTTCCATTCGCCTCGCTGGCCACATCTATCACGACCATAGTATTCTGTACTAGCGAGTTTGTTTGCCCGAAGGGCAAACAAACTCGCTATGGACGCGCCTTCGGCGCTCTGCGATCTAAGGCATCTGTTTTCGATGCCGACCCCTACTAATGCGGTCAAGCTCCTTTGTTCATGGGTTCAATTCTCGCACCTTAAAGTAAAGGTGTTAAAGAACATATTATTAATGACGCCATGTCATTTGCAGCATAAGGATCACCAATTAACAATTGTAAGTGTTCCGTTTAGTGTTCCATTGGTGTATTCAATTCCTGTCTATGGTCGAGGCACTCTTAATAGCATATCAATCTCCAAAAAAAGTAGGAGTAATAGCAGCCATATGAACCACATAAGCCACTTGAGAGTTTTAACGCTAAGATGGTTAATATTAAAGATCGTTGTAGACCTGAGCAATCGTCCAAGGGTTGGATATAAGCCTGCTGAATCATTCCCATCAGGGCAAGTACCGCCAATGTCGAACTGTATCTGTAGTATCCAAGCCAACAGCTACTTATTCTCCATCCCATTTCCTTTGAGGAGTGTGCATGAAAGTAGTATTGGCCTAAGTATCCATCCATGGGGTAGGCCAAGGCATGCGAAATTTGTCCCCAGGGCGTGTACACCCCCCNCCAAAAGGGTCCACAGAGAGAAACTGAACGAACCCCTAAAACCTGCGTACCTTCTGAAGAACCCGAAAGAAATGCGGGAACAAATACGTAAAGTCCTAGGAAAGAACCAATGCTTCAGCGGGGAAGAAATCAGTCAGGAGGAGTGGTTAAACAATTTCAAGGAACTCTCAAATGAAGATGTCTCTGGGTGGAATCAGAAAGTCGGGGGACAAGAGGGAGTTATGTTGAAGGAAATACCCGTAACAAATAAAGATTGGTTATTGGATGCCCCCTTTACGCGCGCGGAGATGGAAAAAAAGATTCAGCTGCTATAAAGCAGAAAAGCTGTTGGGGTAGATGGAATACACGCCGAATACTACAAGAGCCTGAATAGGAGCAGATGCCCAATTTGAATTCAGATCTCGCAGATCCACCATC
This sequence comes from Darwinula stevensoni, assembly GCA_905338385.1. NCBI lineage: Eukaryota > Metazoa > Arthropoda > Ostracoda > Podocopida > Darwinulidae > Darwinula > Darwinula stevensoni. The sequence continues at coordinate 22,328 of CAJPEV010001128.1, forward strand.
GACTGCGTAATCATCCTATCCTCTCGACCATTGCAAGTAGATAAGTACCTAGGTAGATGATTCCTGATCAAACTGCATTCTAGTCAGGATGATGGCCCTCGTGAAGTCACTGGGACAGGATTCGGCCATCTGGGAAGGACTAGGACAGGCACCGAACCCTGCAGCTACCCTCCACCCATGTATTGAAGGAAGCCTCTTTTGATTGGAGCTCCATCGATGGATAGACAGCGCGCTTGCGCAATGACCCACAGAAGGGAGGGAGTGCCTTAGAATGAACAGCTTCTGATCCAAATGAGATGCTATTAGGAATGGGTTATTGACCAGTCAATTAAAAACATGTCAATTGACCAGTCAATATGGTCAACTACAGTCAATTTTGGTAAACAGGACCAACTTTTCTTTTCTCTTTTTATTTATTTGTAGTTTTTGCACCATAATGTATGTCATGACTCACAAGTGATGGGACTAGGGATGGGAAGTTGACTGGTTAACATTGTCATATTAGACCATTTGCAGAAAATAATGGTTATGAGCCCAACAAGAGGTTAGGCCTGATGACTATATGATCATAAAGAACCATGTTCACCAGTCAACATATCATTGCTAATGTAAAATTTAATGTTCCAACTCATGCAATCTATAGGGTAAACAGTAATGAATCATGTTTCATAGCTACAGTAGATTAATTTTTCTAGGCATAGGCTAGGCATAACCCAAGTACTTATCCCTTGATCACAGACTATGATAATAATTTGATGCTCTGATGCAGACTATTAGCCAGGACCATGATTGACCTTGCACGAAACTAAAGTTCTAAAGCTGTTACTTAGATCTGAACCTTAACTTTGAAAGTCCTTGAGGCTATAAAACTTGGAACAGCAGGCTATGCCTGCACGCACACTCACCATCACTCAGGTGAAAGGTCATGGTAGTTTGAGCATTTGCTAAAATATTTTCATACGCAACAGGTGCCACAGTCTAGGGGCCTGTTCCTCGCCTCTGCTAAACTTAAATCTAAAAGCAGTCTAAAAGCAAAAAGTCTATTCTTCGCCCTGATCCTTTAGACAAAGATTTAGACTAAGATTTGGATTTAGATTGAGATTTAAGTTTAGCAGAGGCGAGGAACGGGCCCCAGGTGTATGGCAGGCTGCATGAACAAATCGTAAAAATTGTACTGACCCTTTGGTTTTAGTGCTGGGGGATAAATGACCACAGTTATGAGCTCTATAAAAATATCTTAATTCACTGAATTAAAAAAATTATTGGTCAATAATGGTCAATTAAAAGGTGGTCAATTGACCGCCCAATCCCTAGATGCTATGATTGAAACATTGTTTTCTCGACGTACCAAGTACTGACAAGGATAGTTCTTATCCCTATTCACTCGAGGGGAATCTCTTCCATGAAATGGTTTGATTACTTTTTGCATTTTGCCATTGAACGAGAGTACGATGCTAGATGTGAAGAACACACTCTGAAAAGTGCCCAAGTTGACATTTATGCTTTTCTCTGTAATAAATATCATCTGGTAATGACGGTGGAAAAACTAATTGTCGAAAATTCATAGCTTGAAGAAAAAATTTATCCGACCTCTGACGTGCAAGTCTCTGTATTTTACTTTAGTTCATGTTGTAGAAGACTTTCCAGGCTTTGTAATGATGAATGTTTCATGAAGATCGATCCAGTGGTTCGGATGCTATGCTGCCTTCAAACATTGCTCTTCAATTGCCATCTAGCGGAAAATTGGACAAGATTTATGGCTTAAATAAATGTGATAGTGAGGTAAGAAACTGCTTTCTGGTTTTTGTGATACCACAATGCATAAGAATTACGAATTAAATTTGGAATTCTTGATTCATCGATTTCCCTTTTGGTGCCACCTGAAGCAAATGGAATTTCCAGTTTCCTCATTCGCTTGGCCTGTCCAACGAGCAGTCATGAATAATCCATGATCCCTCGATACTGCGGCCCACTTGCCGGTCTCACAGCAAACTTCGTGCAGCATAACGCCTACTTTGTTTATGCGTTTCCTAGAAACAGACCAAAAATCGATAGCAGAGTAATGTCATTCTTATTTTGATTGTCCGTATAGGTAATACCTTTTTATGTCATGGTATGGTCGCCGGGAAATCCCGAACTTCCCTTGTTTTTTTTTTAAATAAGTATTTAATGGAAAAAGTAAAGACAGATCCGATATCTTCCAAGTCAAAGTCACCCCATGTAAACATCACCTAGAAATGCAGGTATTCTATGACAAAACTGAAGGCATAATTAGAGGAAGGCTTGAGAAGCTTGAAATAAATAAGGGAACGCAAAATATGGCACCACATGAAAAAAGCAAGCCAGCCTGGGTCATTAAGCGGCTGAGGCTGCAAGCCTGACCAGGAAAAACCATCGGAAAATGCTTCTGCTGTCAGGCGCTACGGTTGTAGGTTTAATCATTTAGGCTGTACTTATTGACTCAGAAACAATCCCTGTCTTATATCTGTCAGTCTACGCAATTGGTATTGAGCGATTTGTTCGACCAGCCTCAAGACGGAATTGCTTGGTAGACTAAGAAATACGTATGTAGGAAACACCGAGAACGAGAACCCACAATGGAATTGACCCGGACCCCCAATGAAGAAAATATTCCCTTCGTTTCAGCTCTTTCTTTTCCACCGTCAGTTTGTGAGGGCATGACGACTTCCAGGGAGTGGGCGAGAAAGTAGGAAGGGTATGCTCCATCTCGAATGGGGCTCATGGTTCACCGCGATTCTCTCTCTTCCAATTAGAGGATATCCCACAGTTCAGTCTCTTTTTTGTGAAAATGGATATTAGAAATGGATGAGAATTCTGTCAATAGAAAACATACATTATAAGTTCACACATTTCCCCAAAAATTATTTGAGGAGGAACTTAGATGCAAATTTGATTGTAGATTTCTATCCAGTAATCCAAAGAATGGTTTCTCAGCTCGGCGAAACTTATATTGTATTTGGCAATCACTTCTTTCAGGAAAGACAAATCTAATCCTGGTAACTACAGCCCTTACCATGATTGAGGGATTAAAGTCCCTTTTCAGCGATAGAATTGCACCGAAAAGTCCCTTCGCTATGCAAGCAATGCATATTGGGACAATAACAATTTTGCCATGGTTGCTTGGACACGCACACACAAAGTAGTTCCATTTGGTACTATAAAATGTTCGAATGAAAAGACTAGGGTATAGAGATGAACAATTGTGTGACTCTGCATTGCTCATTCTTTAGAGCCAGTGAAAAAGACTTCCTTCAAATGAGAAACAAGAAGGAAACAATTTAGGCTAGGGGCTCCAAAATCATTATATGGAGCACAGTGTAGAGCTAAGGTTCCTCACTTCCCCCCCTGGGTAGCCGCTACTGGGAAGTTTTTGGAGGAAAGAGACCAACCAAACGAAAGATATTGACCTGAAAGTGACAAAAAGTCTTTTTATTTGGTTTCAGTACACCATTTCGCCATGAAAAATGAAATTAGATGCCGTTAATTTCGGCTTAGCAGAATGGGTCCAATCCCGTCCTCGAGTGTTGCCGGATATCGTGCTTTAGTTATCCCACATTCATGACTTCATAGCCTTAGTATCTTTGATGGGTCTTCTCTTTTCATTGTAGGAGACATTAATGTGCTGAATTCATGGGATGAGCTGAGATTGAGGCGGTGTTTTGCAGTGGCCGATCGATTTGGTGGAATACGGAGATATCTCATTCAAACATCCCTAAATTAACATGACGGAGGCTAGCGTCCATGTCATGCTTTCTAAAGGCATCTTCTTCTTAGAACGAGTCGAGAGGATTCGAAGATCTCTGGATTGGCCTGATATTCCCCGACCGCACCGAAATGGCTCATGAAACTCGTGAAAGACGTAAATTTGGTCTAACATTACACGTTCTCTGTTAAATGTGCTATGAGACACTGAGTAGGCCTACGATTAGTCTAACGTTACACGTCCTCAACGAGGTGAGCATAAAAGGCGTGGCTGACTAGTCCTTTGGTCGATTTCGAACGAAGCTACGAGATGGAGTTTCAGGACGATGCCTTCAGTTCTGCATTGCACTGTTGTGTCCAAGTGAGGCGCTCCTAGAGTCACATCAGGAGGCATGCGCTAGGCGTCTCAGTTCATGGATGAACCTCTTGAAAAAAGGAGAAAATTCATTCAAGGAGCTTATTTTTTTTTTCTTCGATAAAGTTTGTATTATAGGCAAAATACATTAATGGATAATTTAATGTTTTTCAACAGCTTATGGCTTAGGATGTGATTAAGTGTTACTTCTTCCCTTTTACTTTTACTTTTAATTTACTTTTTCTCATGCTTGGAAAAGGCTGATATAGCCTAACGTACCACATAGTGAGAATGTTACTAGTAATGTTGCTGGAGAACAGATTGCTGTTGTTAGTGATCAATCCTCCAACAGTGGCAGTGATGAATCATGTTGATGATCAGAACCCCTCAAGACGTGCTCAAAACAATTGAAATCCTAGAGCAACGGTTCCAGAATTTGGTAAGCATACAAATATGAATATGTAATGTAAAAGGTTTCAAATGACCTATTTTTTTAAATCGCGCAATATGGTGTTAGTTTCATTTACTCCGTGGTGTTAGTATGTGTGAGGCATTTGGTGGTACGCTATATATGCCCCCCGGAGGAAAAAGGTACGCCGAGGTCAAAAGTTTGGGAGTCGACGTAGTGGTGGAAGCATCCAGAATTCTGATTTTATACTTGATAGCAGCGCCTCAAAACAGCAAATACACAAAAATGGCATTCTTTACCATTTAAACATATCATTTAGTTAAAAATGCGATCTTGAGAGAGACTTTTGTCTGTTCTAAGGTTCGAAAGTCGTTTTAATGCTGTGAGAACTCGCGGAAAATTTTCTCAATGCATTGAGACACCGTGAGGAAGTCTAATACATCCCGGATGGACGTTGAAAGAGTGAAAATTCAAAACCATCTCCTGTCGTGCATTATTATTAAGCACGGGATCGATTTCTTTCCTAGAAATCCTGACCGGTTGTTTTCTTGGAGTCCATGAAAATGAAAAACTGCTTTTACTACAGTTCCCCCGGGTAGGAAATCGGCATCGATGATATAATTAAACAAGGGAGATGGAGATTTAATCTCAACAGGTCGCCTAGGAGGTGCAGCGCTTCCTTAAAATCGATCAAAGAAGTGGCCTGCCATTTTCGAAACATGTAAACATTCGAAGCAATAACTAGGGGCCTGATGAGAGGAACAGCATCGATCAAGTTGGAGGGAGAAAGCAAGTGTATCTGATGAAGTTTACATGCATCTCGCGTCTTTAATGTATCTGACACGATACATCGATACTAGGAAGACACTTGATTTACTGGACTAATAGGATTTTTCCAAAGAATCAATGAAAGGGAATATTCCGCATTGGGTCTAAATTAGGGCTAGATTCCAGCACGACGTCTATTGCAAGAAAAATACTTGGTATTTCTCTTGAAAAATGTCCAAAGTCCTTCTTAAAATGAAATAAATAATTTAAAAGCGCAATTGCCATGTCACGAATAAGTCGGAAATACACTGAAGGCTACAACGTTGTCTAAAATAAACCCGATCCTCATAGATAATTTCCAACCGTGTGCTGCCCAAGTATCAGTTTTTAGAAATAAATGTGTCTTTGGGATGTAAGGATTTCCACGTGTGGATTAGGACGAATACACACGTGGATCGCATGCAGTTTAAGATGATTTAGATGATGAGTTCACATGGGGATATTCTTACGTCCACATTACCACCGGTGGTACTGTCCACATGGGGACTACAGTCCACGGTAAGCCCACGCTATTCCACATGGATTAGTCATTCCACATGTGGATTATCAAAGGGGTTTGTATAGTTCCCTGCTGGATGCAGAGGGATTTTTCCTGAGGGAAGGGGTGGGGCTCTCCATGGATTTAGAGGAGTTTCTTACAAGGCCAATCCACTCAGGGGCACACGAAAGCAGAAAGTCCATTAAACTAATTAAACTTGGTCTCTGTAGATATGGTCGATACAATTCAGCTAAGTAGCATGTTGAAGTAGTCTGTGCCACGTATTCAACCTAGCTCACTCCCTGGACGATAAGCCATGACTGTGGAGCTTCTCTCTTCCCGTGCAAGCAAGCCGGTGGTCGTCAGCGCTTTTTTATACATCTTCTTACATTGTGGGACCTCAATTGATTTTGTGGCGCATTATGCTGCACATTTGGGGGAGAAATATGAGAACATCACCTTAGAAACGAAAGAAGCCAGTGTCAGAATATGCGGCATACGATGCGTTCTACCGACACCCCCCTGCTATGCCTTCAACTATCGGGAATCCGATGGTTCATGCCAGCTGGTTTTCAATGAGAAAAGTGGCCTTGTGGACGCCAACGGATTTACTGCTTATGTTCAGAGTGAGTCATCGACTTGAAATACAGTACATTTGAAAATTGGCGAAGGGAATAAATTAATTTTCTCTAACACACAGAACTGTGCCTGACAGAGCATCCAACGATTCAGAACGCCATAGTATCATTTGAGGATTGGAGCGGGGAGTTCCCAGCTCCACCACATGGAAGGGTGATTCTAAGCTGTCCGCATCCCAATGGATTCTCCGATGGCTCTCAATTCCACACGGCTGAATGTTCTTCTGCGTCACCTGATACTTGGTGCAGTTCCTTCAAGGAAGGCACCACTACCTGTAAGAACGTTCGAATCCGAAATCCGTTATTTGAAAATGCATGCACACTCAATTGCTAGGAATCAAGTCGAAAGGTGAACATAGTTCATGAAACCTTTTTCGTCTATTGGCATATATACCGGTAGGGGTCCTTTTTTTCCCGGTGATGACTCCTAACTGCAGAATTGTGAAAGATGCGATGACGTGCTAAACCCTGAAACAGCAGATCTGGCAGCAGAAAAGCGCTGGATCGCTTACGTTCGAGATTGAGTTGGAAATAATGGGGAACGTATGGCTGATGTTGCTGGCCATCATGGGGGGGGCACAATGTCATATAAAATGGTATTTCTTGAAGGCAACTAATATGACGTTGGAATTAGGATAAGTACCAGGACTGATGACAAGAACAAGAGAAGCAGTGAAAACTAAGTGTAAAAATTTTTTGGACGATTCTGAAGTATGTGCAAATACTACTCATATTTACTTTCTTATATCCCGTGATGGCGAAGTTTAATCTTCACGAGTGTTCAGTGACTCAGTGACATGTAACTAATGTCAACAAAAAGTCCTTGAATATTTAGCAGGGGAGCTACGACATGAAAATAAACATCCTCTGTCTCATCTATGAATGAAAATATTGATGAAGCATTATGTGCATTAAGATGGTCAATACAGCTGAAACAGTCTAGTTTCTTTGGTCTTTCAACGCACTACACATAATTTCCATCGGCTGTTTTATATGAGCGCAATTCTGATACATTCCAAGAGTATTTGCCTGAGTTGCAGTAGTAAAGACATTTTCATTGGTGCGGGCTTCTGCGGAATTTTTCCAAAAAGTTTTGCTGAGTGATTTTATTGCTGTTATAAGATTCTTGAAATTTTGAAATCCAGAATCAGGAGTAATAATTCTTCATCGAATATATAAAGACGATCGTGTCTGACTGACGCTAATTCTAACCATGTTCTGGAGAAGTTAGAAATCTGAAATTTGGTACACAAGTAGGTATTGGGATGCAGCTTTCTGAAAAAATTCGACTTTTGAGGTACATGCCATGGGGCATCCATTTTGGGGAGGTGTTTCCAATTATATATATTTGCTTCAGTCAAACGGGGAGTCATGGAAACTGAAACAGGGCATGGACGTGCCTACTGAGCGACTCAGTTCAGGAAAAATTTCCAATTCTCCAATTTTTCAAATTTTCCAATTTTCAGTTGCATACCCTGGGGGCATTTATTATTTTTTTTTTTGGGGGGGGGGGGTGACGTTTTTAAATAATTTTTTTTTGTCCCAGCCAATTGGGAAGAAGTATTAGGCTGTTCCAAAATAAATGTCCGAATTCGATCGCAAACTTGAAGGGTCGTAACTCAGCTGATAATGAACATTTTAAATCGAAGTAAGCACCATCCGCTTCAACACACTTCTGTCAACGAGATACAAGCTTGTTGATCCTAGTCGAGTAGAAATCCTGAGTTCTGGAGGGGATGAAATCCTTAAAGGCATCTTCGGCAGAGGTCTGATCATGGAAGTGTTTCTCCTTGACGAAGTGATCCAGGTGTTTGAAAAAGTGGTAGTCATCTCCATCGTTCGCTTTGGCAGCTACAGGAACGTTAGGCTAAAGATAAATAAAAAGCAACTAAGTGGCTTACATAGAGAAAGGTTTGCTGAAAAAAACAGTATATAACAATAAGTGGTTATCGCAAAATTGACAGGAATAATGATAGACATAACATTACACTTAGAAAATCGGACATTTATTTCGGAACAACCTAATAGAAAGGTGAATCTTCATTCATAAGTACCTATTGCGATGCTGATTTCAGGGGCACAAATTTTTATGGGGCACAAATTCCAGGGGTAGACATTTTCAAATATTTTTTTTGCTTCATTCAAATTGAAAAACGGAAAGCTGAAACTTTCTGTGAATGTGACTACTGAGACAAGGAGATCAGGAAAAATGTCAAGTTTCGATACATTCCTGGGGGTATATTTTTCGGGGATGACGTTTTTAAATAATTTTTTTTGTCTTATCGAATTGGACAGATATAGAGCGGTGAAATTTGGCACATGCGTCATGAGGTGATGTCGAGATAGGAAGGAAACTCCGCTTTGTAATGCATCCCCTCAGGGCACAGCTTTTGGCTATGTCGGCTTTTCCAAATATATTTTTGCACCAGCATTAAGTACCAACGGATAAGACTGAAACTTAGCAGGAACGTAGTTCTTCGAGCTCTGATTTCAATAAAAATCTTATTTTTCATTTAAAACCCCTGCAGCCACATTTTTTTAATTAGCAAAACGCTCATTTTTCAATTTATTTTCATCCAATGAAACAGAGAATTGAAGAAAGTTGAAACTTGGAGCAGAAGCACCTGTTCGATTGCTGAGCTCCTACTTTCAACTTTTACACCTTAGGGCATTTCATAAAGCCATTTTAAGTTAGGTGCTTAAACAGTTATTGAAGTAATTATTTAGATTAAAATTTCGGTTCCTCCTTTCACGGCAAACGTTTAGACAGGCACATAATTTAAATACTTTTTTGCCCCTTCGAAAATAAATTAATGAATGAATGACTATCTTAGACAATGAAGCGCCGAAGGCGCAACTATAGCGAGTTTGTTTGCCTGAAGAGCAAACAAACTCGCTAGTATATTATAAGTCTTCTTCCCCATTCGCCAAAGCAACTTCGGATCAACATTGGCATGACACGATCCCCTAGAAACTATATATTCCATCATTTGTTTGTAACAAGTATACATTCGCCGCTCTTTTTACTTCACTCAGCACTCGTCTCCTCTTTCCCTCCTTCGAAAACGTACCGGATCCGCCGATGGGAGAATTCATTCTTCTGACATAATGACCACATTTCATCATAAGAACATTTACCATATTTTGTAAAATAGATCAATCCTTCTATCCTTAATTTTATTGCCATATCATGACACTTAAGTAAAATTGTTCGCTTATCAGGGATAACACTAGCTTCATTTCGATCCAAGCTGTTGCCAGACCAGAAGCGTTTTCTTTTCTTTTACTCATTGGCACTTCTTAGGTACCTTTTCACTTCTTTCATGCTAGAGAATGACCGCTTCCTTGAGACGGTTAACTCGGGCGGAGTCATATGAAATCTTAGAAGCAATTTCCTTTCCAATGGCTCTCCCAGACTTGGGTCATGAAGGAATTACTAAAGTTACCCCATATGCTTGGCAAACTTTTTAAGACTTAGAACAGCGTTTCCCTTTAAAGTCTAGCTGGTTCAAAAATGTGATAACATCTTTTTTCTTCGGCGTCTGGTAGGCATTTCTCAAGGTATTTCCCTTGCTCAATAAGAAACTGATCATTTCGTTTGCTGCAATTGCCTTCGCCCAATCAATTGCGCTTGGTCGGGATCCCTCCAGAGAGAAGTACTTCCTTGACAGAAACAGTGCAATTAATTATGCGAAAACAATAACTATGAGGCAACAGCTGGTTGAAATAATGGTGACGAATAGTGACTCCATACCCTGCAGACGCCTTATCACATCACCTCTCACATCTGTAGAACAACATCGAGCTAGAAGTACACGTCATCAAGCCAGTCACCCAGAGCAACACAGAGAAAGTAACAAAGTAAATCGTAGGCCAAAGCAAGTCCGACAGCTTGGTAAAAAGCGATGCATTGCAAAGACACCACATAATGATTTACACAAAGTCCAGGCATTAAATTCAAAATATGAGAGCCTCTATCATCCAGAAATCAAGGCATGCATAATGTGTGGTGCTAGGTTATTCCATGAAGAGGCAAATAGGAAACAATGGTGCTGTGGCAGCAGAAAGTACTTCACAGAGTACCATCAGTGCTCCTTTTTTTAAATAGCATTTCCAAATTTGTCAATAACGCAAGATGTTACAACAACCTCTTTTCCTTTACCTTTTCCTTGGTGTCATCGCAGGTTTTCAAAATACCCCCACAGGTCAAGGTCTATCATTAAGGAATATCCAGGGGAAAACCTATCGCAGATTATTCAACCTCAACTAAACTCTAGGCACAAATAGCATTTTTCTGTACATAGACGACGGTGCTGAACGACGGAAAATGGCAGCAGAACTGAAACTTGATCTGCATATTGTGCAAATCATCCAATCTTATTTGTAAGAGGTCAACGATTTGATACCGTCCTTCCGTCAATTAAGTCAATGCCCGTCAACCCACGCTCGCATAGTATTCAAGAGAAAAAGTAGAAGAACCCACAGTCATATTGAAGGTGATGATCAGCGCATTTGAAAATGGACGTCAGTTCTGACCCCCGCAAAGTGTCGGTTTGGAAGCACGGTTCCGATCGGCCCAGCTTAATCAATACTTTTGTCCTAGCATACGAATGCTTACAATACCCTTTGCTGTTCCCTCATGTTCACCTCATTTCGGTGGTTCCTTAACTGGAATGGTCCATAAAATCCCACAGACTAAATGGTATTGCTTTCTGTTTTCATCTGAGGCACGGTTTGTCCAGATCAATCGATTGGCGCAGGAGTATTTTGTGGACATGAGGTCACGCGCAGAGGAAGAAAAGCTATTATGGGTCCGTAGCGTGCAAGGGAAACTTACTGACTTACGAGAGCATCTGTATGACAAGAACTGGATGAAACTATTGAGGCGCAAAGAGGTGTTAAGGCTGGCAGAGTTTATCTCCCAAGTACATTTAATAACAGCCCAAGGTATATGCAAGTGAAGTATCAAGATGCAATGGCAATTGTTAGCAATTGCAATTGTTACCCAGCTTCTTCTTGACCGTAACGTGCAATTCTAAGTGGGAGGAAATCGTGTCAAATTCACATCCCCATCAATCAGCTGCTGACTTATACAATCGTGTCTTTCAATTGGAACTCACTGCTCTTCTCTCTCTTATAAAGAAGGGAAATCTTTTGCGGCCATTGGTGTCCACTCCGCACGTTATTGATTTTTAAAAGCATGGTCTCCCTCATGCTCATATTACAATTTGTGTTCAGGGGGTGGGCCAAATACTGCTGCAGAGATAAATGAATTTGTGAGAGCGACAATCCCTTCCACTGGCGAAAGCAATGGAAAGCTTATGGAATTAGTAATACAGCATATGGTACACGGCCCTTGTGGACCGGAACGCCTTACTGCTCCTTGCAGGAACCCTATAACAAGAACGTGCTCCAAAGGGTTCCCCAAGAAGTACTGTGACGAAACCTACGAAGATGAAAGTGGCTATGTGCATTACAAGCGTCCCTAAGAAAAGCCCTAAATATCTTGCACAGGTAGAATTATTGACAATCAGTGGATAGTGCCATTCAACCCCGCGATAATGCTATTGATGGAATGTCTTTGTAATCTAGAGATCGCATCATCAGTTAAAGTTTTAAAATACCTATTCAAGTACATGCACAAAGGACCAGACAGTGCCAAGGTAGCCGTGGTTGAGGACAACGATAACATCGATGAAGTCGATAAATACGTTTCATTAAGATACATAAGTGCGTCTGAAGCGCTATTGAGAATTATGGAGTTTGATATCACTGGGCGCCATCCAACTGTTATTGCTCTACCAGTCCACTTATCAAAGCAAGACATAGTATTTGAACAGGGAGAGGAAAAGGAAGCTATGGAAAGAAATAAGTCGAAATTGATGTAGTATTTGGAGAGACGCAAAGTATCACACTTAAGAGATTTAACTTACCTGGATATGTACGAGACTTACATGCTACACACCACAAAACCACTCAGATGTTCAATCCCACCCATAGTACATTCATCAGGTAGACATTGGTTGACGAAACGAGTTCAGGGTGAGTGTGTCGCTGGAATGCACTGGGTATCACCATCGCTAGGGGAACTTTACTACTTACGAGTACCCTTATCTAAAGTGCCAGGGAACAGTTATGAAGATCTTAAAACAATGGAAAGCAAAATATACCAAACATTCCAGGAAGCGGTCAAGGCAAGGGGGTTCTTAGATGACGATGATGAATACAGAGATGATCTGATAGAAGCTGCAGGCTTTAAGACAGGTTCTGGCTTAAGGCAATAATTTGTAAGCATGGTATTGATCGTGGCACCTTCAAGGATTGTGGGAAGAATTCAAAGAAGCACTGGCCGAAGATCACATAGACAGAATTCCTCACAATCATGACAAGGCACACAATGAAACATTACTGGATATTGATATGAAGCTACGCAACTATGGCGAGTCATGCTAGGATGTTGGCTTACCTGCACCACAAGATACATCCACTGAGACCGGAAGGGAATTATTACGGTGGTCCCAGTAGGAAATGGAACTGTGTATTAAGGAATGGCTACCGAAACTCACTGAAAATCAGAATGCCATATTCAATTACATAGTTAATAGCGTTGACGAATTGAAGGACGCCCTAATAATACAATTTATTGATGGACCAAGTGGGACTGGGAATACTTCATCGTGATTACATTTTATCTTGTAGTTAAGAATAAAATTGTACTCTGCACCGCATCAACAGGCATTGCTGCTCTCAACCGTGAGGGAGGAGTCACCGACCACTCTACCTTTTAAGTGGCCTCTTGAAACCACGGACCCAAGAGCATATTGCAACATCTCAGCCAATAATCAGAGAGCTCAACTTTTAATAGCAGCCTCGGTGATAATATGGAATAAAGCTCCAATGTCTCAAAAGCACAATTGTGAAACCCTGGACCGTATACTCCATGACTTCCTTAACAAACCAAATCTTCCCTTCGGTGGTAAAAGTTATAATTTTGGCTGGCGACTTTAGGCAAATACCACCAGTTGTTAAGTATAGGTCAAGATGCGACATAATTAATGCATCAATAAAATCATCCCAGCTCTGGACAAAGGTGCAATCGTTCCATTTAACCCTGCCCCAAAGGTCAAAGGGTGATACAATTTTTCTGACTTTGTTTTGGTTGCTGGAGAGGATCGTATTGGGAAGGTCAATATTGCTGAAGCCATCGAGGAAGTGCAGGTGATTCCATTGATTCACATAAATGGGGTCGATACATTAAACTCGCTAATTAATTTTGTATATCCAATATCTGTCCTAAACAATCCATGTGCATGCAGTACAAGAGCCATTTTGTCGGGAACCAACAATAACATAGATGAAATCAATAATTTAGTGCTCAAGAGATTGGTTGGGGAGTCAGTCAACTTGTGGAGTGCTGATACGCTGATCTGTGATGAAGGAAATCCTGATGCTAAACATTTCAATGCTGATCTATACACACTCACTGAGCCTGGTGTTCCCAACCATAGGCTGACTTTGAAAGAAGGTGCACATTGTATTCTTATAAGAAACCTCTTTTTTCAAGAGAAAATAGTAAATGGTACGGCATTCTTTGTTACCAAGATCTCATGGTTGCTAATTAAAGGACAGATTCTTGGCGAGAAGTGCGGTGATTGCAGAAGAGTGCTAATTCCAAGAATCCCATTCAAATTTAAAATTGGTCGGGCTGGTTAAGAAATAATGAGAATACAATTTTCTTTGAAGTTGGCATATGCTCTCACTATTAATAAATCACAAGGGCAAACATTGGACACCGTTGGGTTGGATTTACGCGATGATGTATTTTGTCGTGGACAACTTTATGCAGCATTAGGTAGAGTTAGAAAATAGGGATTCCATGAAAGTACTTCTGCCTAAATATAGATATGAAGATGAGGAAGGAAGTTCCCATACAGTGAACATAATCTATAAAGAATTATTCCGTTAAAACTCCGAAAACTCCGGCTTATGTGGTTTATGGCTGCTTTTACTCCTATTTTTTTAGAGATTGATATGCTATCAAGAGTGCGTCGATCATAGGTATATTCATTGGTATATTCAGAATATACCAATGGAATACTAAACGACACAATTCCAATAGTTCCTTGGTATTCCTTATGCTACGAATGACATGGCGTCACTAAGAATATGTCCTAAGACACCTTTATTTTAATGGTGCGAGAATTGAACCCATGAACAAGGAGTTTGACCGCATTAGTAGGGGTGAGCATCAAAAACAGATGCCTTAGATTGCAGAGGGCCGAAGGCGCGTCCATAGCGTTTATTATACGGATGAATGAAGAGAAACGGAGACGGAGTGAGACGGAGCTTGGAAAATCCTGAGGAAACAGGGAATTAACTCTTCACAAAAGATTAAGGGCAGCATACACAGAACTGTTACCTTCTTGTAGGCTTGTGCTGAGTGAAGATGAAGCAAAGCTTGAACATAAACTATTAACTCTTTATTGGTCACACACCACCATCGCCACCACGGACAAGAGTGGGTATCATGTTGTCGATGTGTGGGTGAAAAATCAAAGGATGCCCAGTATAATGTTATTTTAGCCTTTAAATCAAATTTGTTTAAGCATATCATTTGAAAGGGTGTTTTTTCCAGAAAAATAAAATGTCACTTGTACTCAAATTTGAAGGGTTGGAAAAAATTAGGATAGAATACTTCACGATGGAGTTTTTTTTTTACATCAAAACATACTTTCAACAGTTTTGAGGGAAGGGAAATGCAGACTTCCAAGAAAAATGAAAATGAAAATACAATTGCATTATATTTTGTAAAAGCATGCAATGTACCTACGCATCTTATACACACATGATCATGCATGCAAACTTTTTCTAGTTTTTCCAATTCCCAGCTAATGTTCTCATAATCACTTCCAAATTGATGTTCTAAGGTGCTGGCTATGCGTTAGGCCTTTATTGGAAACACCATTTGAAAACAGTAAACTAATTTTACCTAAACTAACTTAGCCTAACTTTTTGAAACCCTTCACGTTTGGATAAAAAAACTTTTTTTTAATTTTAAATTTAAAGTTTATGTTCACAAGTGAAATCGATTACATGAATATTAATTGCATAAAAATCGGTTTAAGGCCAAAAAAGGGGTTAACCTAACCTCAACCTGTACTAACATTTCTAAATTGCTCATATTGGAAAAAAATTTGCATTTTTAGGCTTGGCTAAGGACGTCCTCTCAAATATATGCATTTTTAAAATATGTTTAAGGGCCAAACTGGTCACACTCCATTGGTTCCATATGTTTGCATTGATTGTTGCTCTTCTACAGTAGATGACTATTTGCAGGTAAGAAGCAGTATAAGTATCCAGAGTGCCGTTTGACAGAGAAGGGAAGAGAATACATCGGGAAGATAAGTGAGACGGAATCAGGAAAGGAGTGCTTGAAATGGGACACTCAGGCTAACAGAACATTCGATGACTTTCTCGAAATGTTTCCGTATGATATGCACTTTTCCAACCTGGATACCTGGTCTCACCAGAACTACTGCCGCAACCCATCTGGAAGGGAGAGGCCATGGTGTTTCGTCACGGACGAAGATACTGAATGGGAATATTGTGATATCCCCATGTGCACGGATAAGGGTAATTATTCTTCCGTAGCCCTCTCGCCCTCTTTCATGTGCCCCTATCACTTGCTGATTAATGCACCTGAGGAATAGAGTATTGTTGTATATTTTGTTGAACGCCAAATATTTCTATACCTTAACTGCATTAACGTCATTAATTTTGAAATGCACAGGGTGTTCCAACGAATCGCAACCATTTGATTTTTTATATGGCTTTTTTATTTTTGCAACTATTCTGATAGCATTTTAAAGTTTTGTAAAGCGTTTTGAGAGAATTTAGCTGACACCTCCTTGAACTCAAACGGATGAATAAGAAAGGAGTCATGACGGCTTTCATGAGGTACCCTGTTTTATCTAAAAAATATGGTATGATATGCAACAAATACCATTTATTGGAATGATGAAATCATGGTATGAAAAAGAAATTCAATAGGGCACCTTTCCGCTATAGGCAAGGCATCGATTGGCCCTTAAAGGCCAATACCACATTCATCAGCGAATTCAGATAAGACCCATGAAGTGACTCGAAAAGAAGGATTTTCAGCATATCGAATCGCGTCGACTCACGCCATCATGCACGTGAAATCGTGCTTAAGAAGATCTTTGCCGATCGACTTGGGCATCTCCCATTACGGAATTCCAAAACTCACAAATTCACGAAATGTCGAACTTATCATGAGATGCTCCAAAAAAATATATAAGCATGATTAGAATCGGCACATTGTTTAAAGAAAAAGTTATTCAAAAATCAAGTTGTTACGATTCGTTGGGACAATCTGTATTATTGCTTCCGTTGTGCGATGGACAGCCGTGTATATACGATTTCGTAGATCAAGTAAAAACTAGGAATTTCATTAATCCCCAAATAAAAATGTTTAGCGTTGCAAGGTCCAGTGACCCCGCCCATATGAAAAAATCCCATGAGCCTGTCCACGCCAAGTGGTCCTAGGATTTTAACCGGAAATTTCCTAAGTATGAAAATATTATCAAATACTTTTGCTGGGGAATCGAGAGCGGTACATAGGGATTGGCAAGCAGGTGTAGTGGCTCCACATTTAAAAAAAGGGAGACTTGAGAGAGTGCACGAACTATCGTTGTATCACTCTCCTCAGAATACCTGGTAAAGTCTTTTCCATAATGCTGGGAAAAAGGAGCTCGGGCAGTCGTGGGTGAAGCCATTCAAGAGGAGCACTGCTGCTTTCATGAAGGGCGCAGCACCGCGAACTAGCTGTTCATTTAATTTCTCATATAAACCTGGTGAATCATTTCAAAGGTCCTAAAGATTAAAGTGCAAAAATGGAATTACTCTGCCAAAGGAAATTTCATTATTTAAAAAACATTTTCTTAGTAAATTGTGGGCAACCATCACTGCACACACTTGCGTAGGGCACAGCTCTATGCTTCTCCTGTCGCTGGATACTTGCTAACAAAGATCGACGGAAACCTCCTATGGAGTGGGACCACAAATTCAATCTGAAAGCAATGTAGAGTGCGTTTCGTTACTAGGGGTCCATGAAACCAGAGGGCCTCAGCTTCTTGTGCAGAGCGCAACTGCGCCATCTCTAAAGGCTTAATTCTCGCGAATGCACAGCGGAGTTCGAATGTCTAACGCAAATGACTGCAATTGTTTAACCTCATCGGGACGGAATCCGGAACGAGCAATATCAATATAGCTAAAGAGGCGCTCACAGTACTTTCTTGGGACTGTAGCACCCTTTACACAAAAATCCACTTGGACCTTTTGCATAAAACTCTGGTAGATTCGTTTCGAAAATGTTTGCCTATGGGCTGTAGTAACAGTGATTACTACATTGGTGTGGAATTCTTCTCGAATTTCCTTAAAACGTGCCTACAGAGTATCTCATTCTCATGAGTAATAATGTGTTTCGCTAGTGGGTCTGCTGGATGGCCTGCTTCCACTCTGTGGGAATAGGGCTAGCCTCTGAGTCATAGACCTGGGTTAGTCCCTGGCCTAGGACAGATTTCAGGGAATGGGCTTAGGCCGTTCCACTTTTAGAGTCAACAGTGCCTCTCCTCCTCCATTGCCTTCTCCTTTCCCTTTCCTTTTTTTTCTCTCGATCAGGGGACCGTTAAGACAGTTGGTTTTTGGCTTGCGTCCACAGGCTCGGATTAAAACACGTGATCCAATTTACCCAGTGTATTCTCCCTGTTTTTGTGGAATTTCCACTTTCTCCACTCTTTTCTTATCGAGCCATGGATTGTGAATTGATCTTTCAGGCACGGATTCCACTAGAGCTTAATTTCTTCATAGCTGTCGGTTAGACGTAGTCTGCTCTCCTGAGCATCGTCAATTCCATTTTCAGAGAATACTTCTCACTGGTGTGGTCACAGGGTGTCCACTTCCTATGGGAGTCGTGTCAGTGTGGCCAATCACTAGGGCTGAAGTGGCTAAAAATTGGGGTGTTTACCCTATTCCTCATAAGAAAATTCCACACCCGACAAAATCCACACGGGTGGAAAGGGTGTGCATTTTTTAAAAGGGAGATTCAACGTGAAAAGCACGATCAACGTCTTTTTCGATATGGATATATCGTTCATAAGGAATTCGTGCCGCAAGGCCAACCTGTGAGTCAAGTGTTCTATCAAGACATTTTAAGACTAACGAGAGGACGTGCGAAGAGAGAGACTGCAGAAATGGAGCAGCAACGAATGGTTCCTTCACCGCGACAACGCCCCCTCACACACCGCCTTGTGCACGCTTCTCGCAAGAAATCAGATGGTGACGCTCACTCATCCTTCGACTCGCCCGATTTAGCACCTTCAGACTTATTTTTGTTTCCAATAACGAAAACCAAGTTGGAAGGGGGTCGTTTGAACAGCGTATAATAAATTCAGCTAGCGGTATTTAGCAATATCCCTCAGATGGAGTTCCAGCGCTGTTTTGAAACATGGAAGGACCGGTGGACTCGCTGTATCAACCGGGGAGGGGACTATTTTGAAGGAGATCATGCATAATATTTTGTATTTTATCTTTTGTATTGTTTATCAATAAACTCCCGAAAATTTTTGATAGCATCTCGTATTAATCGCCTAAATATGACTTTATGTTTGACAAGTTATGTAAAACAGGTTTCCAATGACTTTGTGCGGCTATCACGAATATGCATTTAGTCTTTCGTTTCCCAAAGATCCTCCAGAGTGCAAGATAACTCAACAGGGCGGTGAATACATTGGAAGAACGAACGTGAGCCATTCAGGTTTTGCGTGCCAAGTATGGATGGAACCTGGGAGAAGCACAATCCCTGGAAAGGAGGAATTATTCCTACCAGCATTTCCAGATTACAAAGGAACTGGGGAGCCGCACAACTTCTGTCGCAACCCTGATGGAGATGCTGCTCCTTGGTGCTTCATTGAAGGTGGAAGTAATGACGAATTCTGTGACATCCCCTTCTGCAAGGTCCGAGAAGTTCAAGGTGGGCCCCAGGGGAATGTGTATCCCGAATGCAGACTGACAGAGAAAGGAAAGGAATATGTGGGGACCAAAAGTGTGACCGAGACGGGAAAGCCTTGTGTGGATTGGGAAAAAAATCCATATGGTATGCCGTGGGATTTCTTCAACCAGGAAATGGGATATTCGGATCACTTCATCCATGCAGACCCAACAATCCACAAGAATTACTGCCGGAACCCTGCTCTGTACAGGGAAAAGCCTTGGTGCTTCGTCTCTGAACCAGATATCGAGTGGGAATACTGCGACATTCCCTTATGTCATAACCTCGGTGTGTTCCTCAATACAATTATGGTGACATTGCCTGCTTCACAACTTGAGGGCTTTTTTATTCTCTGTTTTAGAACCGCCCGAATGCAAATTGACAAGAAGTGGCGGTGAGTACGTCGGAAGGCGGAATACCACCATATCGGGATTTCGATGCCAACATTGGCTGGCTCAAAATCCTGTGGCTCATTCGGAGATTCACCAATCACTATCGGCATTTCCTGACGAAGTTGACGGGACAAACAACTTTTGCCGCAACCCTGTTAACTTTGGCCATGGCCCATGGTGTTATTTGAAGGAATCTGGGAATAGCTGGGAGTATTGTGATGTTCCCTTTTGTCCTAAGACAGAAGGAGAACGATGCGATATCCGTATCTCAGGAAATTGCATGAGTGGGTTTTCATTCGTTTTATTTTATTTAATTTGGATCCCTCTACTTCATTTTTCTTGCTTTTGTGGAATATCGTACCATAAATGTTCTTACCTTCTTTTGCATTACATTCCGCCTTTTCCATCCTAAACTAGGTCCATTGGAGTGCAAAGAAAATGAAAAAGGAGAGACGTACATTGGAACGAAGAATATCACGAAATCTGGTAAACCTTGCCAGCTGTGGATGAGCATTTCACCTAATGCCAGAACGACTGCCATTTCGTACCGGAGCCCTGAATCGTTTCCGGACGACATACATCCTTCTCACAACTTTTGTCGGAATCCTGATTCCATACCGGGGGGGCCGTGGTGTTATAATGGAGCTGGAACTAGTCCAAGTTGGGAATATTGTGACATCCAATTTTGCTGAATACTTCGAGGATATCAGAGAGAAGAAAATATTTCATCCGCACGAGGTAGCTGTTTTATAACCTTTGATGCCAGTGTGAATGAAAATAATGATGTGGTGTCTTTCTCTGCCCCTAGAACACATAATATCATGTTCATCTGCGCCTCCCCTCTAAAACATGCACATTTTGACAGATACATTTAGCAATGGGAATGACTGTTTTCATCATATCCTTTTCCCACGTGTTTATTGGACGATCCGATTGAGACCCTGATGTTCCGGTTCTACACTTTGCTTTTCATTGGTTTGTCGTTTTCCTTAAAGAGGGAGGGGAATTTGATCTTCACCAGCACATCGACTCAATGTTGATATCAGCGGAATGGCTGTGGTTGATGGAGCAAACAAGATGGTGAGATGGTCCTATGGGACATGTGTGACGTGGTTTTCTCCTGCTTTGGACCTCGTGCAATTGGGTGATGCATCTTTTCCCTGTATAATTGGTCTTTTTCCTTTCGAGGTGATAATTTTTAAACATAATTGCTGGTGCTTCGCATAGGCAATTTGTAGAGCTGTCAATCGATTAAAAATGTTATCAATAAATCGGGAGCCACTTAATCGACTATTCGGTCGATTAATCCAATTTTAATCGATACCCCAGTAGCTCCTTGAATCATGTCCTATTCTTTGAGAAACCTAGCCTTCGCGTTTGCTACGTATCGAATTTTCTTATCTCGGATGAACGTCTCACCCATACCAAGACTACTGCGACAGTTAATGTCTATCTATGTCTGTTTCTTGTATATTCTCGTCTACCGTCCATTTCCCCTTCCAGCACTTCCTTCTCTCCTATTTTGACTATTGGACGGATGTCTCGCTCTGTTTTCATCCTACCACGTCTATTACGACTGCTAATATTTATTGATGTAAATTCACATTCATTGCACTCATCCCGTTCCAATACTTCCCTCTCCGTGGACTGTTAAATCATTTAATAAGTAATGATAACGCAATTTGAAAATTATAGCCGGCAATTCCGAGGAAACTTCAAGAAGCACAAGTCAAACCCGCCCCGGTCAAATCTGGCCAGCAGAAGCTCTCCGTGTGGTGCGATTAACCCACTGTTTTTTGGGTCTGACAGTAGACTTTGGACTGCGTATTTCAGCTTAGATGTTCGTAATGATAATGATATAGTTAATAGACGAGCATGACGTTTGTAATAGACATGAGAAAAATACAATAAGAACAGAGAAGTCCCTTGTACCACATAACATTGATCAAATGCTGATACAACATCCGCAAGTTAATCCGTTGTGTATTCCATGTTTATTCAATGTTACGTACTACTACTAGTAGTATTCCCCGTCTAATAGAACAATAGGCGAAATAATCAGAAGAGAGAAGTGATGGAATGAGATGACACAGCTTAGCCAGATGAAAATGAAACGTAAGCAAAGAAACGCACTGTGGGCCTTCGCTGTTTAGCCCACCATTAACGGAAGCATGCAAAAAATTGAACCTAAATGTTTGAATATGCATCCTTCATCACGCAGAGTTTTAAAGATTCATTAACGATTTATGGGCCACACAGGAGGGAGGAGCAAAAATAGGAGCTAACAAGAAATAGAAGAGGGGTTCACCCTTTCCCTTCCACTTCTCCCACTTGCCCCCAACTTTCCCCCTGTCTCGGTTACATTCTGGGGGGTCCCACGGTCGTTGCGCTCACACGCGCGGCTCTCACTCCAGAGTCGCAACATTGTTGCTCTCCCTTGCAGTATCTTCATTACGATTTTCCTTCTCCATTCGCATCCTCCATTCGGTCGCTCAGCCCTAGGCCTCTGTTACGATTTGTAGGTGTCGCCTGACGTGGAAGGTCTGAAAAGCTATGCCTCAGAAAGGTCATAGGCTAGGCAGAAGGACACAGGATGGGTATTAGTACGTTTGTGGATGTCAAGCGCTCAGAAAGCTTCCTCTTTGCAACAATCTTAAAGTTAGGGGTCTGTTTTTGTGTGGTTCCCCTTTTCCAAAAATTAGTATGCCGTTTTGGGAAATAGTGAGTAGTGCGAAAAGGACCACTTTCTGTATGCCATCATCACATTTCATTCCTATGATAAATCATTCGTTTTTCGTTATTCCGCAAAACTATGAACTAACCAGTAAAATAATGAGAGGAAAATGAGGCAGTCAGGGAGGATAGCGGGATTCAGATAGGGGGTTGATTAAAATTCAATTAATTTCGATGAATTTTCAAAATCGCGATTAATACTTAAGGTTAAGCCCGACTAATCGATTAATCAAATTGTTAGCCATCGTAATTTTTATTCTCTCTTTTCGGCAGTATCTGTGTTTTTTCTGTCTTGTTTAACCCTGTTCTTGATTTTTGTCTGTTCACTGTACCATAGAGCAATATCGTTAGAGTATTGTGACTTTAAACTCTTGTGCAGGTTTCCTGAGCATTCGTGGTGCATTGATTTTTTAGAGTTTTCTGTGATGAGTGCAGATTCACAAAGCCCCCCCCCCCCAAAAAAAAAGAAAAACAATTCATCCATCCCAGAAGTCTTCGGTGCCAGTGTGAATGAAAATAATGATGTGGTGTCTTTTTCTGCCTTTAGAACACATCATGTTCAACTGCGCCTCCCCTCACTTACCTACACATTATGACCGCCACATTCAGCAATGGGAATGAATCCCTTCATGTCTTTTCCCCATGTTTTTATTGGACGATCCGTGTGAGACCCTGATGTTCCGGTTTTGCACTTGGCTTTACATTCGTTTTCCTTTTTCTCAATGAGAATAAAGGGAAATCTAACTCGTCGTGCCATACAATGGCGAAAGGATTTTTAAATTTCTAGGAAAATTGCAGTCGTTCATTTATTGCCAATAGGTATTGTTAATATTGTCCTATCTATTTCGGCACACTCTCAAACACGGAAAGACTCTCAACTCCGAAGGGAGAAGGGTGAATTCCTGCTTCCGAAATGACGCTGCAACGAAGGCATCTCCTCGGCACAAAAATATATTGTGGAATTATTGTGTCATGCATTCAGCCCCGTCTTTGTGCCCCTGGTGAAATTGGTGTGGGAGCACTTGTGGCACATGCCTAAGGCCGGCCCTGTCTGTGACTGAGTATCCTTGTACTAGTCCGAGTATTTCGATTGTTATGAAGTTCCCTTTCCTTTTTATTTTATGGGTTCTTTTCCCGTCGCGGAAGCAGGTGGTGAATTTCTCAATTACAATTTCATTCAGTTTTCTTGAGTGTGATAATAGACTTACGGTGCAATGACTCATGATCGTTGTGTTTGTTAAATTTTTAGCTGAACTGAATACAATGACCGGACCTTACTGACAAGGAACACTACACTTCCTTAAAATGTTATGACCAAAAAAGTTCAATTGTTAGGTCACAATTCATCTTTGACCATATCTTTTGAAAAAACTCTCGGATGCAGATGATAATTGAGAGAGGGATTCATAGGCCTAAACTATTTTTTTCCAGTTCCTAAAAAATGGCATGCTAGTATGTAAGTGGCGCTTCTGCCGACATCATCGCCCTCTATTGGCATGCAACGCCATCTAGCGGCATGGAAAAAACCTCCTACATTGAAGAACCTCTCTTTCAAATATCACCTGGATCTGACTTTCCCTTGGAAAGTTATAGTCAAAGAAAATAGGGCGGTGACTATAATCCCATGATAAGAGTGAGAATGGTGCATTGCAACTGGAAGTGCCTTGGTTGCCAAACTTTCTGAACTCCCCTTGTAGCTCCCAGGGTAACAATTAAGATAAGGGTACTGAGAGGTTTCAATTGTTGGGGATTGATTATGGCCACATCGGGACTGAAGAGGTTGGGTTAAATTAAGTGTGAAGTGGATGGCTCATGGATCTTCGGAAAAAAGAAACTGAACAGGATCGAAGACGTCCGTTTCCACTTTTGTTGACCTCTTAAGGTCAAATTTTGACATTTGGCGTGCCATCAAAATGTCGACTACACGCAGCATCCAAATAGGTAGTTATGTACCAGGTTTCATCTTTCCACACCAGCCCAATACGCCAGGACAAATAAAATTACTTGAAAACGTCGGCCCTAAAAATATGCCTCCACAGCGCATGGATCTAAAATTTTTAATTTTTCCTGAACTCATCATCTCCGTAGGCATCTCCATGCCAAGTTTCAGCTTTCCATGTCTCTCCGTTTTACTAAAGGAAAATTATTGTTACGGAGGAGGAATGAGTAACGCGACTGGGAAGGTACAACAGGCCAAAAGAAAGCCAAGGTACGGACGGGAATTGAACCCGGGTCTCCTGTTTGCCGGTCAGGTGTACTACCACAACACCACTGAACCCGTGACATTCAATCAAATCTCTCGATGCCATCCTAATCCGTCACAATATATATCTTTAAAAACTTATCAACCCAATATGCGTACCCCCAAGGCATGTATCTCCAAAGTCGGATTTTTTCTGAACTCTGCATCCCAATAGGTATATTTGTACCAAGTTTCAGATTTCTAACTTCTCTAGAACATGGGTAGAATTAGCGTCAGTCAGTCAGTCATGATCGTCTATATATATTACTAGCGAGTTTGTTTGCCCTTCGGGCAAACAAACTCGCTATGGTCGCGCCTTCGGCGCTCTATTACCTTGGATAGTGATTATTTCATTTATTCTTTTCGAAATAGCAAACACGTATTTGAAGTACATCCCCATTGAAATACGTGACATATGGAGTCGAAAGGCTTGATTTTTATCAAAATCATTACCTCTATGATTATGTGCGTGCCTAACCTGAAATCTTTCCTTGTGTCCCTTTTTGTAAGGATGGAGATTACATTTTGAAATACTTCCCTCCAAGAATCGATGCTAACGAGACATATTTCAAAATTAGGATTTTTCCTCTTCTCAGCCATCAAATAGGTACTTCTGAAAGTAGTTGAAATTTTCTGCCTCTGGATGAAAAAAAATGAGGAAAATGGGACTGAAAAAAGTATTATAATGGGCTTTAAAGAAAATTTTTTTTCTTTTGAAATGTAGATTCAGGGAACTCCATGCCACCCAGTTTCAGCCTTATACGTTTCCCCTTTTTGCTGGCGGAAAAGAATATATTTGGAAAAGCGACCCGCCCAAAAGCTGTGCTCTGAGGTGACGTATAAATAAAAGTTGAATTTTTCCTTAAATCAACATCACTTCAGTGATGCGTGCGCCAGCTACTTTTCTGTCTGCCCGGTGCCGACAAAGTCTCAATATTATACGTTTGCCCTTTATGCTGGTGAAAAAACATGCTTGGAAAAGCCGACCCACCCAAAAGCTATGCCCGGAGGGGATGCCCCATGAAAGCTGAATACTCCCTCAGCTTAGTAATGTCATGTCAGTTATACGTCTGCTAAGTTTCACCTTTCCATTTCTGTCCAATTCGCCGCGACAAAATATTTTTTAAACATCGCTCTTCGAAAAAATTCCCCCAGGGGATGTATCGAGACTTAACATTTTCCTTTAAGTCCATGTCTCAGTAGTAACATTCCTGCAATGTTTCAGCTTTCCGTGTTCATCAGTTTAACTGATGCAAAAAATTATTGGAAAACATCTCCGTTCGAAATTTGTGCCCCAGGGCATTTACTTCCAGTCTGAATTTTTCTGCACACAGCATCCGAAAACATAAGCCACTTCAGAGTTTTAACGCTAAGATGGCTAATATTAAAGATCAATGTAGGCCTGAGCAATCGTCCAAGGGTTGGATATAAGCTTGCTGAGTCATTCCCATTAGGGCAAGTACTGCCAATGTCGAACTGTATTTGTAGTATGCAAGCCAACAGCTATTTATTTTCCATCCCGTTTCCTTTNATATTTCAAAAGTAGGATTTTTCCTGTACTCAGCCATTAAACAGATACTTCTAAGAGAAAATTATATTTTTTGTCTCTGTTTCGTTGGATCAAAAAAAAATCAGGAAAATGGGACTGAAAAAAGTGCCTAACGGGTTTTAACGAATTTTTTTTATTAAATGGAGATTCAGGGAACTCCATGCCACCCAGTTTAAGCCTTATACGTTTCCCCTTTTTGCTGGCTGAAAAAAATGTATTTGGAAAAGCGACCCAAAAGCTGTGCTCTGAGGAGACGCACAAAAAGTTGAATTTTTCCTTAAATCAACATCACGTCGGTTATGCATGTGCCAGCTACTTTTATATTCCTGCCTGATTTGGTAGGATATGAAAAACTATTTGAAAACGTTACGTCCCCAAGAAATATGAACCACCAATATCTTTTGGAAATGTGACGTTTGACATTTGAGCTCAGTGTGTCAGCGGTCACGTTCTTGCAAGATTTCAGCTTTCCATGTGTCTCCGTTTGAAGCAAAGAGAGCTATTTGGAAATATGTTCCCCGAATGGTGTGCTCCTATGTCATTCATCACCAACGTAGAACTTTTCTTGAACTCAGCATGCGAATAGCTACTTATGTCAGTCAGCTACTCATGATCGTCCATATATAAAAAAAGTAGAATTTTTTCTTTACTCAGCTATCGAACAGGTACTTCTTTGCAAAGTTTAAACTTTCATGCGACCTTTGTTTTGCTGGATCAGAAAATTCATGAAAATTTGCAAAATATGTGGCCTGAGCCGTTTTAACTGAAAAGTACCTTTTTTTTCTTTTTTTACCAAATTCCATCCTCAGTGAACTACATGCCCACAGCGTTTCAATATTATACGTTTGCCCTTTTCGCCTATGTAAAAGCATGTTTCGAAAAGCCGACCCACCGAAAAGCTATGCCCGGAGGGGTTGCGCCTTCTGCGCTATATTACCTTGGATAATGATTAATTCATTCATTTTTGCGAAATGGGAAACACGTATTTAAAGTACGTCCCCATTGAAATACATGATATATGGGGTCGAAAGTCTTGATTTTTATCAAAATCATTACCTTTATGATTCTCTGTGTGCCTAACTTTAAATATTTTCTTGTGTTCCTTTGTAAGCGTGGAGAATACATATTGAAATACTTCCCTCCAATAATCTATGCTAAGGAGACATATTTAAAAATGTTTCCTCTACTCAGCCATCAAATAGGTACTTCTGAGGGAAATTTACATTTTCTGTCTCTGTTTCGTTGGATCAAAAAAATGAGGAAAATGGGCCTAAACCCTAATGGGTTTTAACGAAAATTTTTTTCCTTTTGAAATGTTGACTCAGGGAACTCCATGCCACCCAATTTCAGGCTTATACGTTTCCCCTTTTTGCTGGTGGAAAAAAATATATTTGGAAATGCGATCCACCCAAAAGCTGTGCTCTGAGGAGACGTATAAATAAAGTTTACTTTTTCTTGAAATCAACATCAGGTCATTGATGTGTGCGCCAGCTACTTTTCTATCTATATATTTGCCCGTTGAACTACATGCCCACAAAGTTTCAATATTATACGTTTGCCCTTTTCGCTGGTGAAAAAAGATGCTTGGAAATGCCAACCCAACCAAAAGCTATGCCCGGAGGGGATGCCCCANTGCCCTTTTCGCTGGTGAAAAAAGATGCTTGGAAATGCCAACCCAACCAAAAGCTATGCCCGGAGGGGATGCCCCATGAAAGCTGAATATTCCCTCAGCTCAGTAATATCTTGTCACTTGTACCTGTGCCAAATTTCACCTTTCCATTTCTGTCCAATTCGCCACAACAATTTTTTTTTCTTCAAAACATCGCCCCTCCAAAAAATTCCCCCAGGGGATGTATCGAGAGATTTTTTTTATTTAACTCTTTGTCTCAGTAATCACATTCATGCAAAGTTTCAGCTTTACATGTTCATCAGTTTAACTGATGCAAAAAATTAATTAGTTAAAAACATCTCCCTTTTGAAATTTGTTCCCCCAAGGGCATTTACTACCAAAGTCTGAAGTTTTCTGCAGCATCCCAATAGGTAGTTATGTACCGAGTTTCATCTTTTCACACTAGCTCAATACGCCAGGAAAAAAAAAAATACTTGGAAACGTCGGCTCACAAAAATATGCCCCCAGGGCATGGATCTAAAATTTTTCATTTTTCCTGAATTCATCGTCTCAGTAGGCACGTCCATACCAGGTTTCAGCTTTCCATGTCTCTCCGTTTTACTCAAGCAAAAACAATGTTATGGTGGGGGAATGTGTAACGGGACATGTCAGGCAAAAATAACCAAATGNGGGAACGTGAGCCCCAAGACGGTGGGAGGTCGGTGCTTCTGCATGGTCTACGCTCTGGTCGGGATCCCGTTGACGGGGATGCTGCTGGCCGTCATCGGGGATGCTTTCTCTCCGTTTTACTCAAGCAAAAACAATGTTATGGTGGGGGAATGTGTAACGGGACATGTCAGGCAAAAATAACCAAATGAAAGCCATGGAATCACCCGGAATTGAACACGGACCTTCCGATTGCCAGTCAGAGATGCTACTATTACATCACCGAACCTAGCTCAACCAGTTTGCTCTCTGAATGTAATCCTCATCTGTCACAAAATATATTTAAGAAAAACTTTTCCCCTCAAAATTTGTACCCCCAGGGCATGAAACTCCAAAGTGGGATTTTTTCTGAACTCTGCATCTCAAAAGGTAGATGTGTACCAAGTTTCAGATTTCTAACCCTTCCAAAACATGGTTAGAATTAGCGTGAGTCAGACAGTCACGATCGTCTATATATTAGATATATATATATATATATATTTACCTCCTACTTGCTTAAAGAGTACTATTTTTTATATTTATGAAGATTGCTTCATATAAAAAAATTAAAGAAATTGCAAAATGACTCCAAATGAACTACACATCCAGATTCCCTTCTTGATCCTTTCCTGATCCTTTCTGCCAGACGGTTGCGCCACCACTGAGGCCTATTCTTCCTCCCAAAGAGGACGCCTCACAATCTCCTCCCCTCCCCGGAAACCTTCCAATCGGAAGCCGGAGTAGAGAGGGCACCCCCAAGCTGTGTCTCCCGACCCCCGCAGTCGAGACGGATCTCTCGTCGAGCGTGCACACGTTCTCCCCGATGACGCCACAGGGCAACTGTACCGTCATATCGATCGCCAAAATAGAATGCCTTCGAAGGAACGCGGGATCGACACTCCTGATCCCCAACAGCTCCAAAGCCTGTCGCGCTTGCGCATTCACATCGGGTAAACGAATCTTCCTGAGAGCCTTGGTCGTGAAGGTCAACACCGTCACCCAAAATCCCAAGCCCATCACGATCCACACCATCAAAGCCACCTTGTACAACCACAACCACGACCCATGGCCATCTTGAGCTGCAAGGAATCCATTCCATCTACTCTCAGACCCGAAACATCAGCACCTGCCAATTTCTTCTCGAGTCTCACCCGTTACATAGTCCCCGAATCCAGTGGTGGTAAGCGTCATGACAGCAAAGTAAAGGGCCTCAAAGTAGGTCCACCCTTCCACCATGGTGAAAATATACGCCGGAACGAAGAGAAACGGGATCAATCCGATCAGCAAGTATGTCACGGTCGCCACCATCACCCCATACCTAGAACCCAATGATCCAGATCAACCACCCGGTCACACAACCGGAATAATAATCCGGACTGAACTCACTTCTCATGCTTCCCAAACCGGCTGATCTTTCTCTCGAAGTGCCTGAGCAAGAACCCCGAGAAAGCATCCCCGATGACGGCCAGCAGCATCCCCGTCAACGGGATCCCGACCAGAGCGTAGACCATGCAGAAGCACCGACCTCCCACCGTCTTGGGGCTCACGTTCCCGTACCCTGTTGCAACCGCTGGTAAATAGGGATTCCACGCGGGGTTTGACACTTACGGACCCACCGATCGTGGTGACGACGGTCAGCGTGAAATACAAAGCTAGAATGAGGTCCCACTTGATCACGACGGTCTCTGATACCTCCGCATATTTGCATGCTTCTTTTAGTTCCTCCGCGACGCCGAATCGCATTTCATCGTCCAAGGAATCTAGTTCGGGAGAAGGAAATAAATAATATTTTGGGGGAGGTTTCTCGGCTGCTAATGTCTTACCAACAGTGATAATTTCCTTTCTAACAGAAAATTCATAATAAAAATTGCTTTCAACAGGCATTTTGCCAATAATCTTTCCGGGTTTTTTTGGCCACCATACATGTCATTATCCCCTGCGATCAGATAAACGTCGGAAAACGAGAGGTTGAAACAGAAACAGGTCCACTGACCATTTCCCTTTTACGAAAGGAGGGCCACTAGAAACGGCCAGGACCATTTTGCTCCAGCCCTTCATGCTGACGCCTACACGATTCGTTACGGAACTCGTAATAAATTTGTCTTCCATGTGATGTGTTTTTATGCATGCAAAATTCGATGCGATAAAGACGCATCACACGGAGGACGGATTTTTTTCACGAGAAAAATGCATCAATCTGAGGCACTGAATTTTCTGTGCGTAACAAGCCCCCCGATGAGCTCGGACGCAATTCGAGAACCTGCCGACTCAAGAAATTGCAGACTTGCAGAATTCCTTGAAAATCGTGCGGCCCGTGCCCCGTCCAGTTTCTTTCGGGCCAACGCATGCTTCTCTTTAAGGGATATCTTCCCTGGTCTTCCGCCAGAGAAACCGATATCTGATGGAAGGGCCGCCTACGAATTTCTGGGAACTCGGAATAAGAGCAACAGGTCAGAGACGCGCAGTGGGATGCGACAAAAAGTCCCGCCTCGCAGATCGGACGATGCTCGCCCTTGACCGCGACCATTATCCTTTCCTCTCACGGGCTCCACGAAACAACACTCAACGGTATCTAAAGGCCATTGGAATCCATCACAGCTGACGTTTTGAGATATCTGGCGACGACCTCCGTTCTTTCGGGTAAAGAGCGACGGTCGTCCCTCAATCAATTTCGCACTCGCTTCAAGTTCAACGATTCGCATTCGCATTCAGTGTAACAGATCCAAGTCTTCCTCCCTATATTTCAATTTGGGGGGTTATGGCCCTACAAAATGAAACCTGGTCATCACGGCCCATCAAGGCTGAATTTGACTTTGACAATGTTTCTAAAATATTGATCGATATCTCTTTTGCTAAATGCCAGCAAGGCGGATGTACTTTTTCGATGCGTATTAACCATATTAACCCTATAGTTGGTGGAATATGGCCACCTCTGGAAAAAAAACTCCAGGTTGTCCAGGAACGCGTGAAATGTGCTGCAACATTCTGAGTACCTTGAAACACGATGAAGGTCTCTCAGCAGTTGAAAAAGAAACACTAACTGCACCGAGGACAAACAAAGAAGTCGCCATGATTACCTGACTCGAGGAACCGTTGCGGAAAGCAGGATTGCAACGCATTCCCTTTTGAGTAACATTGCACGTGATTGGGAGAAATATCTAGAGACTGTGTGTGTGTGTGTGCGTGTGTGTGTGTGCGTGTGTGTGTGTGCGTGTTTGTGTGTGTGTGTGTGTGTGTGTGTGTAAGAGTGATCAAGCATATATTAAAGTGACCGTGCGCTACGAGTGTAAAATAAGTGGTCTTACATAGCAGGAAAAACATTGTGCAGTTTTTGCATGTATGGATAAATAGTGACAAAAACGTCACAGAATGCCCTATTTGTACGAGAGATATTTACTTGCATTCAAGTTTCGTGCAGCAAAGATTTCTGTAAAATGCCAAGCGATTCCAGAAGGACGTGCTTCAGCACATCCTCATGCACGGCCTCCGCATATTTCGCCCAGTGCGTCTATCCATCCACATCCAGAGGAAGTGCATTGGATGCTCTTTTGCAGCCAGAGATCCCACACGAAAGGAAGCTCCTGAGATCCCACACGAAAGGAAGCTCCTGAGATCCCACACGAAAGGAAGCTGACGCTATCGATTGGTCAGTGCGGTGCTAACATGAAATGAAGGATTTTACCACAAATCGAGATGGCCATATTCTCCCATTCTGGCTCGCATTACAAAATTGACAACTCCGTCGACAAACCGCAAGTGAAGGGGATTTCCACACTTTGCACAAGCATTCTGGAGAGACCAAAGAAGAATTTGAAAGAAATGGTTTCTGCATCCATGCTGCTATTGATAAATATACGCTTAAGTTGCTCAAGCCTCATAGTTTCAGGATCATGAGTCAAAGAATCGCATGCATATGACTTTGAAGACATCGATGAACCCCGAATTCCTGTGAGAACTGGATCGATGAACAGATCTAAACACGTCGACAATTGCATGTACTCTTCGATCGAACCATTTTTCCCATTTCGTCCGAACCAATTATACAGTCAATTAAGGGAATTCCTTGTGAAGGGCCATACGACCCCAATGGCCATATTTCCCAAAGTTACCCTATCGTGCCCATATTAATCCTATTAATCCTATTTTGCATGCCGGTATGTTCTGGTTCCAAGCCATCCTCACGCCCCTCGTGCATCGGCTTCACGAACATTTCCTCGCATACATTTCTTACTAGCTGCCCCTCGTGAAACATTCACGTACTTGCGGTTAATCGACTCCCGTCCCATACCATTGAATGACGTCTCCCTCGGGGAGGCAGCTGCCAGCGGACCGCAGCGAACCATTCGGGTTCGCAAAGTTCGGTCCGGCGACAGAGTTTCCAGTCGGGTCGCGACTGGAACGGGACCGATCGGGTCCGAATCGGAAAAGCGGATTCGCGCAAGACTCGGACAGACGGGAGGACGCCGGCTATTACTGTAAAAAAATTCACTTTCTGGAGGGCACCACATCGGAGAAAATTTGGAATCGCATCCAAGAGAAGCGAAGCTCGATATCCTCATCCCACCGCCCTCCCTTAGTCCCACTGCCATCCTCCAGCTTAGTTTCCCCAGGTTAAACACATCACCTACATGAAATTAATGCGAGATGCCATGATAGACAGTAAACTATCTGGATCGTATGACCAAACTTGACTTACGTACGGACGAGGAATTAATATTTTCGCTCACGAAATTCCGTGAAATTGCGTTCCCGCGGGTAGGAAGAATTGCAGACGGAAGCCAGTCTCTCCCAGGCCTTCTCTGCACTTTCCCAGGCCTTCTCTCTCCTCTCCCAGGCCTTCGCCTCCCCGAGGTCCCCCCGCGCATCACTTTCCGTCCACTCTGCAACGGCGAATATAAAAAACATGGAAACCTTCTTGACGGAATGTCCGCATCTGTATCTTCCACACCGTCTGCACCACCAAGTCTTCTCGCGCACTGCTCGCCGGTCTCCACCGTTTAACCATTTTAAGCGATTTTTTGCTCGCCTGAGAGGAAAGCGAGGAGGTCCGGTCGCACGCGGATCTCCCTCTCCTCCAGGAACGTGAAGACGTAAGCCCCGAAGACGAGGTAGAGGACGAAGCCCAGCGATCCCTTCAATACGGCGCACGCCCTCCGCTTCTCCGTCATCGCGACCTCACGCATAGGTCAGACTCTCGAGAGACTCTCGGACTTCCAGGGAGCGCATGATCGGATCTGCCCTTCCAGGGAGAGCCCCATGCATATTCTCGTCTGCTACCGGAGACACGAGGAGCATCGAAGGCTGCAGTGGCCTTGCCGCGTGCCTCTCACAAGAGATACATTTTCTTTCCAGCTCAGAATTTGAACTGTGATTCCTAAAGTTTACGTCCCATTCCTTCTCCTCGGATCAGATCCGCACGATCTGGCACGCGTGATTCAAGCTTTTTCCAACCCGGAACACATTATACGCGACTCACAGATACATTGGGAAGAAAATCGACTCACTTTCTTATATCTGATCGCTCACTCCACGCACCTCATGACCTTCAAGGTTCATGACCTTCAAGATCTTTCAAGATTCTCATCAGAGGAAGAGGCAGGTCATTCTCTACGGCCGTCTGGGCGATTCAGCGTGACGTCACAGGCGCCGTCTGCATCAGGTGGGAATCTGCAAAACGTTCCTTAATGCGACTTTAACCTGGAAAAAATGCCCCCTTCCCCCACTTCCCCCCTTCCCCCCTTCTCTTCCCCCTTTCCCCCTTCTCTTCCCCCTTTCCCCCTCCAGAGAATCCCCGTGGAATTTTTTGCTGCATGCAGTATCCATTATAAGATGGCTATGAGAACCATTTTGATTATTCCCATGAGCTCCCTCATCGTGGTGGACCAACTCTCTCTCTAATAAAGTGGGGTAACATTCTCCAAAAAAAAAATTATGTACCACATTTAAGGTTCTTATCATCTTATTATCTTATCAGTCCATCACGGTCGTCTTCTTGAGGAATCAAGAAACTGGAATCTATTATGTTGGGGAGAGATGTTAAAGTAAAGCCGGAAGTTGCTCCCCTCGTACCGAAAATTCTGTAACGGGATTGATATCCCATGAAATATTAATGGGATTGGATACGCCCCAGAAACGGGATTTTTCCTGAACTCACGACCCTAACAACTACTTCAGCGCAAATATCAGCGTCCTATGATGCTCGATTATAATAAGCCATTCGATCGAATACATCCTAGTAACCATTGAATTGTACGAAGGGCTACCGAAGGGGGTGAACAGGGGGAGGTTGAAGAGGCTTGTGGGCTTTCTGTCTCAGGTCCTTCTTCCATTGTGGTTACGAGTTGGAACAAGATCAGTTCGCGTCGAGTAGTTTATGCTTGTGGTTTATGTCCTCGTCTCTCTGGTTTTGTGATATTTGGTAGATGGTTACATTCAGACTTGAAAAATATGGAATGTGGATGAACGAATTCCTAGCGTCTCGTTCACGTTCACGTCTCGTTCACGTTCACGTCTCGTTCACGTTCACGTCTCGTTCACGTTCACGTCTCGCTGCTCCCAACTGCCCTGACGCACGTCAAGAAACTGTCAATATTCCCTTTCTATATCCACTATGGTCGCTTGAGCTTCAATGGCACGCACTTCCCGGAGCCATCTGCAATGAAAGCAAGAATCGGAACACATGATGGGACTTTTAACTGCGATGAGGCTCTTGCCTGTTTCATGCCGAAACAGCTCCCTCAATGCCATGATGCAGAAATAATAAGGTATGGTATTATTGAGAATGACTTTTCAGGATCAGATGGATATTTATCCCCGTGGTCAAGCGATCCAATCTAACTCCGATCCCTTCGAAAAATATTTGATTACTTTTGTAAATGAACTTTTCATGATTTGATGGTCAGATTTACAAGTATCTTAAAGCAATCAGAAAAATGTTTGGAATTTCGGCCAGCTTCTCCAGAGGCAGATGTAAACGTTTATTCTCAACATTTGGCAGTACTCAAGGTCCGCCATTACCCGCTGGATGCTCCCATTGGGAAAAGCGTCTCTTCCACTTGGGAGCACAGGGAGTCATACCCAAGAATGAAGTTTGTTTTGTCATCTTCATGGAAGAGGAAGAATCTCCCACTTGGAAGGTCCAGGCGATTTCTCTGGACTCCGATTCTGTCGTTCTGAGGCAGGGAAAGTTCAACGCGGGCTTTGAAGGCGCAAACTTAAAAAAAAAAAATGTGTCCTCTATTTCTCTCGAATGCAGGATGCCTTTGCTTGCTGAATTTGGAGACGTTCGAAATCGAGAGCTGGAAGACACATCAGGATTTTCAGAGACGAGATTCGTGCTTGCGAGCATTGGCAAGCACGAAACGCGCGAAGGAGCCATCAGCATGGCCAAGCAATCCCTGGCTGCTTTTCAACCACGACTGCAAATTCTCAAGGCCCTGGACGCTTGGCTTCTGGTTGGACTTTTCACTGCGATGAGGCTCTTGCCTGTTTCATGCCGAAACAGCTCCCTCAATACCATGATGCAGAAATAGTAAGGTGTGGTATTATTGAGAACTAGCTCTATTGAGAACTAGCTATTGATTGCGGCTTCGGCGCTCCATTAACTTGGAGAGTCATTAATTCATTTATTCCTTGCGAAATGGCAAACACGTATTTAAAGTACGTCCCCATTGAAATACGTTATATATGGGGACAAAAGCCTTGATTTTTTAAAATCAAAATCTTTCCTTATATGATTTCTATTGTGCCTAACTTGTGAAATCTTTTCTTGTGTCCCTTTTTATAAGGTGGAGAATACATTTTGCAATTCTTCCCTCCTATAATCTACGCTAAGAGGACATATTTCAAAAGTTGGATTTTTCCTCTACTCAGCTATCAAACAGGCACTTCTGAGGGATGTTTAAATTTTCTGTTTCTGTATCGTTGGATCAAAAAAAAAAATTCAGGAAAATGGGATTTAAAGAATGCCCTGATGGGTTTTAACGAAAATTTTTTTTCTTCTGAAATGTAGACTCAGGAAACTCCATGTCACCAAATTTCAGTCTTATATTCAATACGTTTCTCCTTTTTGTTGGCAGAAAAAAATATTTCTGGAAAAACGACCCACCCAAAGCTTTGGTCTGGGGAGACGCGCAGCAAAAGCCCATATTAATCCTATTTTGCATGCCGGTATGTTGCGGTTCCGAGCCGTGCTCACGCCCCTCGTGCATCGGCTTCACGAACATTTCCTCGCATACATTTTTTACTAGCTGCTCCTCGTGAAACATTCACGTCTCCGTACTTGCGGTTAATCGACTTCCGCCCCATACCATTGAAACGCGTCATCGAATGACGTCTCTCTCGGGTAAATCAGCTGCCAGCGGACCGCAGCGAACCATTGGTAACTCGGGTTCGCAAAGATCGGTCCGGCGACCGAGTTTCGAGTCGGGTCGCGACTGGAATGGGACCGATCGGGTCCGAATGGAAAAGCGGATTCGCGCAAGCCTCCGTCGGACAGACGGGAGGATGCCGGCTATTATTGTAAAAACATTCACTATCTGGAGGGCACCATATCGGGGAAAATTTGGAATCGCATCCAAGAGAAGCGATGCTCGATATCCTCATCCGCGACGTTCCCCAGCCCCGGCCCCGGTTCCATCTGCTGGCCCCGGTTCCATCTGCTGGCCCCGGTTCCATCTGCTGGCCCCGGTTCCATCTGCTGGCCCCGGTTCCATCTGCTTCCCCCAGTCCCGCCGCCCTCCCTTAGCCCCGCTGCCATCCTTCAGCTTTATTTCCCCAGGTTAAACACATCACCTACATAAATTAATGCGAGATGCCATGACAGTAAACTATCTGGATCGTATGACCAAACTTGACTTACGTACGGACGAGGAATTAATATTTTCGCTCACGAAATTCCGTTAAATTGCGTCCCCGCAGGTAGGAAGCATTGCAGACGGAAGCCAGTCTCTCCAAGGCCTTTTCTGCTCTTTCCCAGGCCTTCTCTCTCCTCTCCCAGGCCTTCGCCTCCCCGAGGTCCCCTCGCGCATCACTTTCCGTCCACTCTGCAACGACGAATATAAAAAATACGGAAACCTTCTTGATGCTGGAATCTGTATCTTCCACACCGTCTGCACCACCAAGTCTTCTCGCGCACTGCTCGCCGGGCTCCACCGTTTAACACGCATTATAAGCCGTTTTTTGCTCGCCTGAGAGGAAAGCGAGGAGGTCCGGTCGCACGCGGATCTCCCTCTCCTCCAGGAACGTGAAGACGTAAGCCCCGAAGACGAGGTAGAGGACGAAGCCCAGCGATCCCTTCAATACGGCGCACGCCCTCCTCTTCTCCGTCATCGCGACCTCACGCATAGGTCAGACTCTCGAGAGACTCTCGGACTTCCAGGGAGTGGATGATCGGATCCGCCCTTCCAGGGAGCGCCCCATGCACATTCTCGCCTGCCACCGGAGACACGAGGAGCATCGAAGGATGCGGTGGCCTTGCCGCGTGCCTCTCACAAGAGATACCTTTTTTTTCCAGCTCAGAATTTGAACTCTGATTCTTAAAGTTTACGTCCCATTCCTCCTCCTCGGATCAGATACCATATCGCACGA
The DNA here is from genome assembly GCA_905338385.1 of Darwinula stevensoni. Classification (NCBI taxonomy): domain Eukaryota; kingdom Metazoa; phylum Arthropoda; class Ostracoda; order Podocopida; family Darwinulidae; genus Darwinula; species Darwinula stevensoni. The sequence goes on from CAJPEV010001128.1 coordinate 60,646, forward strand.
TCAGGCACGCGTGATTCAAGCATTTTCCAACCCGGAACACATTATACGCGACTCACAGATACATTGTGACGAAATTCGTCTCGCTTTCTTAGATCGCCCCCTCATAAAACGAGAAACGGCCCCCCCCCCCTCCGGATTTCTCACGTCTTCGTGAGAAATCCGGAAACTGGAGTCTATTATGTGGTACTAAGGGCTAGAAAGGAATTTGCTCCCCTCGTACCGAAAATTCAGTAACGATATCCCACAACGATATCCGATGAACTGATACCCCATAAAATATTTCTTGCATTGTATATGTCCCAGAAACGGAATTTATCCTGAACTCACGACCCTAATGACTTCATTGCAAATTTCATCGTTCTACGATGCCCAGCTTAGAATGAGCCATTCGCTCGTTCTCCCGGCCACGATCGTCCACATACAGGGTGACCGGAAAGTTCGGAGACACTCAAAAATGCCGATATCCCGATGCCATCAAGAACAATACATAATTTTTTTTTTCTTTTAATTTCATTAGAAAGAACATAAGAAAAGCCTGAAAATGAGTTAAACATCGAAAAAAATAGCCAGCAATAACTTTTCTGAGGCGTTTTAGAAAATTGTCCCCAGTTTCTCACAGGGGAATTGGAATAGGGAATAGGAACTTGTAAATGGCCTGGACTCCATGAATCCGTCTCGGAAATTGTGATAAAAATGATGAAATGTCCACTTTCATTAATCTTTATAATGAGGCTAGGCGAAACATGTACACGGTGAGGTACTAAACACACCTGTGAGGGACGATTCCAGGGGAAGAGGGAATGGTACTTTTGTTCTCCGTGCGAAAAGCGAGACCCATACCTTCATCTAGTGGCATGAAGGACTTCAACATTTCCCAACAAAAAACATCCAAGTGCCTCTTGGGCGCATTAGGTCATCGCCTACTCTGTATCCATGGGCCATGGGTGGCACCCGCAGGGTTAAGGTTCCCTTGCAAAAAAAGGAAGTCCGGACAAGAACTTGCAGCGAAAATGGTGATTGGCGGATCGTGAGGATGGTGCATCAGGCGCAAAGTAGAGCGATGGTCGATGTCAGCGTCCCCTTTCCGGTCCAGGACCAACTGTTGTTTCCACCTCGAAACTGATGATGGCGGGACGAATGCGAATCTTTCATTTTTCGTGTACGTTGCCCCATTTTTCGTGGAACAGATTTTTAAATTCCAATTCTTAAAATTGACGAGTGAATTTCAATTCTTTCACGAATCAAACACTAAAGGGTGAAGCATTGCGTACAAATTCTTCGGAGGCAGACTCGATTTTTCAAGCACACTATTTCATGAATTAAAATCCCATATGCCACCAGCGTGAACTTAAACGGTGGAAAATGAAAACGCATCCACATCGAAGAAAGAATTTTGAAACGAGGAATGGATGGAGCGAGGGCCTCCCTGTCCCAGTCAACGTGGAGGCGAGGAGGGAGAGAACGAGAAGGAGAACACCAGGCAGGGCCGGGCGCGTGAGGCAGGGGGAAGGAGAACGAGGAGCTAGGAGAATGTAAGAGAGAATTCGCTCTTCTTTGTGAGTATTGCTTTTGTTTTTCAGCGCGAGGAACAAGAATTCGTTCGAGGAAAAGTTAAAAGCTTTGGATGAAGGATTAGAGGATGCGTTCCATGATCAGGGGATGAAGAGTCTGACACAGAATGAAATTTGCATAAAAAATTTGATCAAGGAATCATTCCCTTCAATGGAAGCTAGTCGAAATCTGTCCCCCAAAAAATGCAAATGAGACAAACCACTGACATTTCTCAACAGCCATATTTCGCAATCAAATTCGTTGGACGCCCCCCGTCATGCCCCCATCCTCCCCGACTCCAACCCCCGCCACTTCCCATCATCACAATTTTCCGTGAATTCGGCCTCATAGTATCCAAGAGGGACGCGTTTCGAATTTCAAACTAGAATGGTAAGGTGTACTTCGTGAGATGGGGAACACTATTTTTTTTTAATAGAAAAGTTCGACCTTTTTCTACGCCAAACGTCCAAATTGAATAAAGAAAAAAAAAAGAGAAAATATTGTGCTTGGCACCTGATGCAGATCAGGTCGATTGGATCGTCCCGACCCGCGGTTCGAGTTGTACATCACCGCATGTCACCTGTTCCTGGGATTAGAGTCCTAAGCGGGATGCTTTGAAGCCTGATTCGATCTGCGGGCCGAGCCCTCAAAGCTACGAGGTTCGTTCAAGAAGTTTTTTACCTGAGCCACTTTAAGTCGTAATACGCCATTCATATTTTTTTCAGAGAAAGAGAGATGTCTTTGATGAATGGAAAATTTTAAACTTATTTGTCTATGATGGAAAGCTTCTATGAATTTTTTTCAATGTGCCATCAAGGAGTCTGCTGAAGGGGTATTAAAATTGAAAAGAATGCAGCTATGAATTTTCTAACCTTGAAGGAGTCATTTTCCTTCTTGGATCTTGCAGAGTTGGGGTCAATAAAACAGTATCCTCTCAGCCGACAAAAGATCGGCTGAGAGACCGACTCCTTCAAGGTCAGAAAATTCATCACAGCATTTGTTTCAGTTTTAATATCCTTTCAGCATTCCCTTTGGTGGCACCTTGAAAAAAATTCATAGAAGCTTTCCATCATAGACATATAAGTTGAAAATTTTCCATTCATCAAAGACATCTCTCTTTCTATGAAAAAAAATATGAATGGCGTATTACGACTTAAAGTGCCTCAGGTAAAAAATTTTTGAACGCCCCTCGTAGTTTGACAATTTCGTTTCGAGAGTAGGACACGGAAGTTTGATGAAAAAAAACTAATTTTTATAATTTCAGGAAATGTATACTAAATTGAAATGTTTTTCTGGAATTCATTATAAAAATAAAGAGTGAAAATTCACTGGGAGTAGGGGGGGGATATGACGGGCGGTGTCTAACGAAAATGATGGACAACATGGCTGTTGGAAATGTCAGTGATTTGTTTCACTTCCATCTTTTTGTGACAGATTCCATTAGCTTCCGTTCAAGGGAATGATTCACGGGATAGCTCCTTAATCAAATTTCATGCAAATTTCCCTTCGTGACAGACTCTTCATCCCCTGATGATGGAACGCATCAACCCAATCATTCATCAAAGGCATATAACTTTTTCTCGAATGAATTTTTGTTCCTCGAGCTGAAAAGCAAAAGCACACGAAGAAGAAGCGAATTCTCTCTGACATTCTCCTTGCTCCTCGTTCTCCATCCCCCTGCCTCACGCACCCGGCCCTGCCAGGCACTCGCCTTCTCGCTCCCTGCCTCCTCGCCTCCACGTTGACTGGGACGGGGATGCCGTCGCTTCTTCCATTCCTTTCGTAAAAATTCTGTCTCCAAACGAAATGCGTTTTCATTTTCCACTGGTTGCGTTCAGACTGGTAGCATATGGTACTTTCATCGATCTGACAGAGTGTATGAAAAGTCGCGTTTGCCTCAGAATAATATTTGTCCAAAATTTCACCTGGCGGAATCGAGAAATCAAGTACTATGAGAATACTATGGGATGGAATTCCCTAAAATTCAGTCGAGAGCGAAACGGGGGTTGTTAAAGGACGTCACTGAATGTTACTTTCGTCAACGAGTGGTCGTTCAACATTTCCCCAGTGTGTTTCCCTGGACTGCTCTGAGACAGTGGTCGATTCTGTGTAATTATGAAAAGAAAAATTTCAAGAGGCATTTGCTAGGCTACACAATACTAGCCAACGTTTCTCCTCTTCTCTGATTCGTCGGACTGTCCTCCTGAGGCTTTCACTGGTAGACTTTTCCGAACCCGACCGCATCAGCTCGAATAGATTCATGGTCCGTACTCGACCTGAAATGGCCGACCGAGCCTTGCGGACCCGGCCCGCGGATCGGACCAGACCGTTGGCACGTTGCATCGGCATTCCATCTTCAGAAAACAAGACCTGCGAAGTAATATTCGCTGGCACATGACAGGGAAACTTGATTTTTGGCTGATCCGATCTTGCCGTCCGCATTCCCCTCAGGACACATAATTATCCCCTTCATTTCATGCAGTACCGCGGGCGTTCGAAATATCAAAGACGTGTCTCAATTGAGTGCTATGGAATGGAACTCCCTTGGAATTTACCGGTATATACAAAATGGTGGGGTTCCCTGATAAAGGAACTCTGGCTAACTATGCATCCAAAACGTAGATGTTTCATTTTCGAAAAGTTTCTCTGGAGCATCTTGTGAGACAGAACTCACGGAATGTTGTAATGAAAAGAAGTGAAGGGGAATGATGGGACGCGTCCAAAATTATTTTAACAAAATTTGGTTGTTCAAAATGTCAAAATTTGTCTCATTTGAATGCTTTGTGACTAAAGTAAATCAGCTTCAATTTTGACGACATGAACGTTTCATGGGTTACAATAGTTCATGAATGAAAACTCATTAAATTTAATTCCGTGATTGACTCGCGAACCCAAGATGATGGAACGCATCCCCGCTTACTAAAAAGGAAAAAAAAAAAACTTCCTACTTTTCCCCTGATTAATATTTTTTCTTGCGTTGAAAACAAAGGAAATTCTCACGATGAAGAAGCACGATGAATTATTCGCTAGATTCTCCTTTCTCCTTGCTCTCCATCCCAGGTACAGTCGCGTCTGGCCCTGCCAGGCACACGCCTTCTCGTCCCTCGACTCGTCGCCTCCACGTGTGACTAGGAGTGGGACGCCCTGCCTTCTTCCATTCATCTCTCCAAAGTCCTTCGCGGATGCAGATACGTTCTCATTTTCCACCTGTTGCGTTCTCGCTGGTGGCATGTGGTACGGTGGAGTTGGAGAGAATCATTTCGTCCGAATATGGAATAGCCACCATTTATATCGGCAATAGGGAATGCGTTTCAAATAGTTTATGTGGAAATAATAATTTTCTTTGGAAATAAAGAGTGAAACTACGACCGAATTTCCCTTTGAGACAAATGCTATTTTTCAAAAGTAAAACTTGACAGAAGAACCAGTTGCAAGCCGTGCGGACGCAATGTGTCGAACATTAGAAATCATTCACATCGGAGATCGAAAAATGGAATTTTGAAAAATGGAATGAAGAAGTGCGTCCCTCTCCCAGGGACAACGGGACTTGACGAGAAAGGGAACGAGAAGGCGAGTGCCTGGCAGGGCCGGGTGCGTGAGGCAGGGGGAAGGAGAACGAGGAGCAAGGAAAACGCAAGAGAGGATTCGCTCTTCCTTATGGGAATTGCTTTTGTTTTTCTGCGTGAGGAACAAAAACTCCATTCGAGGAAGAGTTAAAAGCTTTGGATGGATGATTGGAGGATGGGATGTATAATCAGGGGATAAAGCGTCTGTCATTGCATGAAATTTAATAACGTAATTGAGTAATTAAGTAATTGAGTGGAAATTTGCATGAAATTTAATTAAGTAACTAACCCCTGAATCATTCCTTGAATACCTTGAAGTGTAGCTAATCGGAATCTGTCCCAAAAAAATACAAGTGAGAAGAAAACACTGAACTTTTCAACAGCCATATTTCGCATCAATTTCGATGGACGCCCCCGTCATCCCCCCCCCCTTCATCCCCCCCCCTTCATTCCCGACCCCACCCCCTACCACATTCCTTCATCACAATTCTCCATGAGTTTGACATCATAATATTCTAGAGGGACGCGTTTCGAATTTCAAAGAAGAATGCTTTGGAACAATAATAGGTGAGGCGCTCCATCAACAGAGAAATGCAATTTCTTTTAATACAAACGTTCAAGAGTTCCACCCCATCACATTCGATAAGACTTGTCGTTGGAATTTGTAACGTCCAGGGTATTGAATGAATAAAAAGGGGATAATATTGTACCCTGCACCGGATGTAGATCGGCTCGATTGGATCGTCCCGACCCGAGGTTCTAGTTGTACATCACCGCATGTCACCTGTTCCTGGGATTAGAGCCCTAAGCGGGATCATTTGCAGCCTGATTCGATCTGCGGGCTGAGCCCTCAATGCTCGTTCGAAAATTTCATTTCGAGTGTAGACCACGACTCGAAAGAACAGAGAAGCGCCGGTCCTGGTCGTCACTTAATGAACCACGCTTGGGGCCACGCCGAGTTGGCTGACATTTGCGCTGAGAGGACTCCCCAACCTTACGTATAGTATATTTAGATGAATGTTCGCAACTCAAGTTATTGGGAATTTCTTGCTTATGAGACAATTATGGAACATTTTCCTCGCTTGTATTGAAGACTGATGCTTTTCGGTCACACGGAGCATCCGAATTCAATTCACTTATGAATGCGACTCAATTCCCTTACTTTGAAGAAACCGAGTGACACGCATTGGAAGGAGCGAGCAATTCATTCAACGATATTGATACAATCAGGATGTGATGGAAATGTGCCTTGCAATAGGAAGTGAAATTTCTATTCAGTTTCAGGCGATTATAACTAAATCAAAATGCCCCAGGATCTATTGTAGTAGCTAAATAAACCGTCGTTATGGTGCTTTCGAAATATTCACTCATCTTTTCTTTGGACCACCCTGTATAATGATCTTGTTTTGGAATAGCTTCACTTTGAAACATTTTGAAGAAGAGAAAGACTGCAAGATATGAATTTAAAATAAAGCACTGAATCTTTTCTGAGTAGCTTTTTGGAATTAAGAAATTTTTCCAATTACCCGAAATCCCTCTGTTCCATCGCTTCGGAATCTACGGCTAAGCCGTGAATCCCATGGAATTATGTTCTTGCATTGCGACATATCCGGCTTCGTCTACACAGTCTGGTTACCACGTGTCTCTCAGCGCCTCGCACGAGCGGATTCAAGGAATTGGAATCCGGATCCGGATCGTCCCCTGTTCCTCCTTGGGGTTAACAAGCCGGATCTATTGTTTCCCGACAATCGTACCAGAAATGAATCCTTGAGTTCCTTTCCTCCACAACTCATGGCTTTCAGAAGTCAGTCATTCTCCCGGACTCCAACATGAAGGATCTCGTCCCGATGAAGCTCCTCGCTTTCGTCTCCCTCCTCTTCCTCCTTCCTTGGGGAATTCTTCAAGCGCAAGCGGACTGCCCATCCACTGCACCTCCGACTCTCACTCGTAAGTCTCCTCAATGTCTAACCATCCTTGAGAAATAGACTAGGGTGCCGTTTTCGTCGTTATCGAAATTTCACTCCACACAGTCGAGCTATCAAGTATCAGTGAAGTATCGAATGTCCGAAATCCGGAAAAAGGAGTTTTAAGCATCCAACATTTTCGGACCTGTTAGGTTGTATCACATTTGCCGAGTCTTGGAATACAAATTCATGTCCGGCAAACTTTAGCTGACCAACCTTTGCGAATAAAGAAACCCTCACGCAGTCTAAAAATATAAACTGTATTAGGAAATACGGGGATAGTGCAAATGAAACGATCGCCCAACTTTAGATCAAATCACGAATAATTACCTGCAACTTCCAAGTGCAAACTCTGAGGATTGGTCAGTTTCCTTCGTATACACATTTTACAGAAGCATCTGAAAACAACTGCCGTATCGTCCGGTTCCAATAGTGATTACCTATGTTCGCAGGGTTGCCAATAATATATTTTCTAGTATCCAGGGTTGTCAGGCGTTAATGAACCTTGAGATCTAAATTCGAAATCCGTTTCTTCAGAGAAAGGGAACTGCATTCCCTTTACAATTGCATGGAATTTGGATACTCCATGGGATCGGAAGGTATCGGTCTTCGATGCATTTGGAAGTGCAAACAATAAAAACTTCCCATCATTTATGTATCGGTCACGAATTCCCGTGTGTCATTTAGTGACGACCCATAGCTGCGGGTCGTCCTTGTCGAAAAAATCCAGCATACTCGCCTGGCTGGGCCGCCTCTTTTCCGGATTCGTGGGAGCCACGCTGAGATCGTCGATCGAAGAGAGACAGGAGGCCCGCATCGTGGGGGGAACAAACGCTGCCATCTTCGGGGCACCGTGGATGGCCTACATCGAAGCGGTATTCCCCGAAGGACCAACCATCTGCAGTGGATCTATCGTCAGCGAGAGATGGATCGTTACCGCCGCGCATTGCATTGTCAATCAAAACAAGTAAGTCAATATTTTAGATTGGGTTTTTCCATTTCCAATAATCATTCATATCCGTACGACGTACAATGTACGACCAGTGTAGCGGTTACTTGCTACATCTCTCTAGTTAACATTTTTTAATATTCGAAATCTGACGTATTCCTCTGAAAGGTGCAGCTCTAAACTCAAATCCCAAAATCAAATTCAATAACATAACTGAAGGTATGGCCGTTTAAGTAAAAATTAGCTTTCCATTCCTTCGGATCGGAATCTCCACCAGAGTCAGGCTATTAAAATGGATTTAAATCCCACGGTACGAAGACTATAGTAAAGCAAATCTTGAACTGGATTTGGAAATCTTTGCAATTTGATGTGGAGGCGACATTAAGACTGAAAACGCTAACATAGACATCCCTATTCCATCAATTCTATATTCCACCTGAAATCCTCGTCTCTCGCCAAGCGAGATTCCCTGACACCGTTTTCTTAAACCTCATCACCTTTCTGCCTTGTTCCCGAAATCGAGTTGATTGAAACGTCGTGAAGCTTTGAAATCATTCCAGTTATTCATGATTTTAGTTGAAGAGTTTCATCGAACCGTTCATTTTCCCTATTTAGAGTCAAGGCCAGTTCAGTGACGGTTCGGGTGGGGAGTGCCAACAAGAATACTGGGACAGCCATCGCCTCGGCCAACTACTTCGCTCATCCCGATTATAACCCAGGTGAGACTTCGCTTTGGGGCGACATCCCTTAGTCGTCGCTGGGGACAGGGATGAATCTCGTTTCCTCTGTTCAGTGCCATACCAATAGTTACCCGTAACATTAAGTAATTAAATCCCCAATCCATTTATTGTTCATTTCATATATATGATCGGAATTCTCCTATTTTCAATAACTTAAACGAAGCATGCATCAGTTCAACGTGAAGTTTTGCTATTCAAAAATGAACATAGACATTAGTTGAATCCGGAAAATTAAAAACAGAAATGTCATGTGCATTTCTTTCATGGGTAATAAATAGAGCTGTCACGATAGCAGTTTTCAAAACATCGATGCATCGACCTGAACTATCGATAGTGTACCGATGCATAGTGTGGGGGGGGGGGCAGGAGGATTCCATCTTTTCTCACCGCGATCGGAGCGCAGACCTCCATCCAGCTTCTAATATCTCACGCTTGTTGTCGGGAGTGCAGGGGGGGAATGTATGACCTTCGCAAAGATATAATTAAACCTACCATGTCTCCAACTATCGAAGATGATATCCATTCATCGATTGATGCATCAGGACAACCTTAGTTTTTCCTATTGCTTTTGCGAATCAGCTGGGAAGCCCCGTTCACGTAATTATTTTTCTCATTTTCTTCGTTCTACAATGGCTTTGGACATTGGCACTGCCAGATATGAAACCTGCTGATGGTTCCATACCGGCGGTTGCCGAAACGTCGGAACAGCCCTAGTATTAGCATGGTGCAAAAATAATTGCGGTTTTGTTATTTTAAACTTTGATGCTTATTTTGGAATAAACTTTTATTTAACTATGTTCATGTAATATACCATTATAAAGCGCGAAATTCGCTCTAATTATTTATGCTAATGGTTTGTTTTCGCTGATCATTCTTGTTTATTTTAGGCTGTCAAATTAAAGATTGAAAAAAGCAAATTCGAGCGATTTCATTGTATGAGTTCGGAATGGGACGTAAAGCAGCGGAAACTGCTCGCAATATCAATCAAGGATTTGGCCAGGGGACCGTCAAAGAACGTACAGCTCATCATTGGTTCCAAAAATTTCGTAACGGAGATGAGAGCCTTGAAGATCAGGAGGGTCTCGGACGTACTTTTGCGATTGACAACAACCAATTGAGGGCCATTATTAAAGCGAACCCTCGCAAAACAACTCGAGAGATACCAGAACCAAACGTCAACAGTTGTTCGACATTTGCACTCAATTGGTAGATCAAAAAAGCTCGACAAATGGGTGCCGCACGAGCTGAACGAAAATAAAAAAAATTCGCCGTTACGAAGTCTACTTTGCGCTTCTTTTGCGCAACCCCCCTTTGGTTGTCGTATAGAATCCATTTTTCGTCACATGTCACAGTGCGATCAAGAAATGGATCTCCGTTACGAATTTTTGGAAACAATGTTGAGCTGTACGTTCCTTGACGGTCCCCTGGCCAAATGCTTGGTTAATACTGCGAGCAGTTTCCGCTGCTTTACGTCCCAAAGTGAACTCATACAATAAAATCGCTCGAATTTCCTTTTTTCAATCTTTAACTTGACAGCCTAAAATAAACAAGAAGAAACAGTGAACACAAACCATTAGCATAAATAATTAGAGCGAATTTCGCGCTATAAAATGGTATATTACATGAACAGAGTTATAAAAAAAAGTTTATTCCAAAATAAGCATCAAATTTTAAAATGACAAAAACCACAATTATTTTTGCATCAACCTAAAATGAGCAACGTCTATGTATAATATTCACTCTGAGTTTACCTTCAGCAGAGATAAATGCCCTAGGGCAAGTTAAAAATTAAGAACATTAAGCCTGTATACTAAAATTAGAGGAATATAGAGAGCGGATTAGCCAATGTAGGTTTCGAAATCAAGGGAGCATAAGAATAGTTCACTTTCGTCGTATACACCTGATTAGGTCGAGCCAAAAACAGAAACCGAAGAGAAGAAATTTTTTTCTCGGTCTTCCCGCCTCTCGTTTTTCACTTCCTGCCTCCGATCCAACTTTTTTTTCCCTTCTCAACTTTCTTATAATCAGTCCCAGTATTTCCGGAATTTGATTGTGATAATAAATCGCAAGCCCATGCGGGTCAGGCCTCTTCTTCCTTTCCCTCCCCAGACGGATTGTATTGTACTGGACTCGCCTCAATTCCAATGAGACATTTCCCCTTTAAAATACTTTGCCGATGCATCGCAATGGTCGAAAAAACTATCGATATCTCCAACTATTGATAGTGGTATCGATGCATCGACCTATCGTGACAGTCCTAGTAATAGCAGCATGGGTTTCCTTTGCTGACAGGTGAATTTCTCGGGCACGAAATTCCTTCCCACCCCCCCCCCATTTAGCTTCTCTTATGAGGGGAATCACATCCCACAAGTCGCTCAACGACTGGCGGAAATTTTCTTTAAGTGTGGAGAAAGGAAATGTAGTTTCTCTGTCCGTTTCCCCTTTCAGCTACTTACAACATGACCGGCTCCGCCGGCAATGACATCGCCCTGATCCAGCTTCCTACGAGTCTGACGTTCGGCACGACCATCCAGCCGATCTGCTACCCCTCAAGCGACACCGTCACGGGATCGACCATATCCACCTGCGACCAGAAGGTCTTCGGCTGGGGGACCACCGATAAGGCCAATACGATATACGCAACCCTCTTGCAGACGCAAAATGTCACTGTGGTCGCCGACTCCCCGGATTGCTCCTCCTTTACGGGAGGGAGGATCATCTGCGTCCAGAGCGATGTCTCCGGCAGCGAAGTCTGCGACGTAAGTTCCGCAAGTCCACTCGCTGCATTCACACCGCATAAACCATTCTGGAAACAACTATTAGAGGATTAATTCAGTAACTTTCATATCCAGTATTCGTTAGATGAGGATAGTCTCTGTTTTGCAAATGAAAAAAATCACCACAATTCATGCTTTCAGGCTTTTCCGTCGTATGACGTCCTACTCCAATAGCGCATTCAATTTGTCAATTTTAAAAGCTTCAGGATGGTAGGGCTTGTCTTCCTTCTTCCTCTTTTTAATTGTTCAGAATTCAGGTTCGCCATCACAGCAAACTCACGGTCCTCCTGAAACCAAGTTTAATGAAGTCACTAACGTTAGGTCTATCCTTCACCGACGGACTGTCTTCGAGTCAGGCCAAGGCCTACCTTTTTCCGTTCGAAAGAAACTCAATTCTCGACCTGTGGCTCATCAGGATTAATCCTTCGTCTTCCAGATACTTCGTCGAGGACGAATAACGTTAGGGCGATCGCGAGCCTATTCAGTCTCTCATGGCCCATTTAACAGAGAAATTGCAACATTATTCCGACTGTTGGTCCTTTGGGAGTTTCACGAACCATTTCAGAGCGGTCGGGAACATTAGGCCTATCGAGAGTTCCTAGAACCATCTCGACTCGTTCCAGGAAAAAAGTGCCTCTAGAAATCACACATACATGCTGCCGCCATCATGTTAGTTTCTTAATGTCGGGATGAGATATCTCCTTATTCCACCAAATCGATCGGCCACTGCAAACACTGATTGAATCTCAGCTCATCACATGGATTCTCCTCAGCTATGTTTCCTACATTAAAAAGAGAAGATCTAGCCAACGATACAAAGGCCGAAGAAGTTATGGATCTGATAACAACGCCAACATGATATCTGGCAACACTGGGGGACGGGACCGGTTACCATTGCGCTAAGTCGAAATTAACGGCTTCTAATTTCATTATTTCAATGGCTCACTGGAAGAAAAAAAATTTAATTGCATTTCGTCACATCCAGGTCAATCCCTTGGTGGGTAAAAAAATAAATAAATAAATAAATAGGTACCGGAACGAAATTCACATCCCTGAAAAGCGAGATTGAGGGATCTCCAAAATCCGGTTCAAGAAAATTTTGGTCTCATTGATTCTCTCTGCGAGGTACACGACAAGGTTGCATTTAGTCGCCGAAAAGTGTTAAAGACAGGTAATGGGCACTACGAAAGCCCATGGATGAGTTCATGAAGGCATCATTCCTACGAGAGTTGTAATTAAAAGAGGAAGATTTTAATTGCATATGAAAATCAGAGGGGTTTATGGAAAATGTTCAAATTATGTAAAGGCCTAAACTTTCTTCCGAAATCCAGGCCATATTAAAATATGTTTCCTCTTTCTTTCCCCGCACTGCAGGGAGACGACGGCGGACCCCTTGTCGTGTGGTACGCCAACCGCGCGTACCTCACCGGGATGCTCTCCTTCGGGCCCTTCCCCTGTGTCGGAGCCAAGCCTGACCAATACACCAGGGCTTCCACATACGCCGATTGGGTCAAATCTAATGTCAATCCTTGATCGAAGCAAGCAAGTCGGTCGACATGCAGTTTTCCTGGCGTTTTGATTTTTTTATTACTGAGAATTCGTTACAAAGAAGTATGCACAAAGGAAACTTCTTCTTTGCCGGCATTGCACTGATAGCACTCGCACAAATCAAATTCACATGACATTCACGCCCAACACGTCTTGCAAATCTTAATGGAAATTTCATTAACTTAGTACTCTCCAAAGGCATTGCCGAGAATGTTCTGTCATAATCATCGCATTGTTCCGATCCGATTCACATTTCTTTGGTTTTCGATTTCCGAATATATATTCCGAGGAACGTAAATTCGAGTTGCCATGGTAGAAGGGCACTTTTTTCTTGGACTTCAGCGTTGCACATTTCAATTGCATATATGCATTGCTCACTCTTATTGCACGTTTGTATTCCTCCTTCCTATTGCACTCCCAGAATTTTTTGCACCGCGTCCAACACTTTCATCATCTGACTGTGACTCCAGAACTCATCGCTTTCTCAGGCGTTCAGTAGATAGCCCCTCAAAATATTTCAAACTTCTCCCCATTTTCGCGGCATATTGCCATCCTATGAGGATGGAACCCGGCAGAAGGAGATTCCATGTTCAACTGGCGAAGGGGATCCAAGGGGGTATGCTAAATTTTCTTAAGTGTCTGCATGACGCTTATACGGACTCAAGTTATTTCATATCTTTCCAGATGCTTAGAGCGTAATAATTGAACTACTAGGAATAGCTCCTCACCTAAAATGAGATAAATCTGGGGATGGTGCTAGACATGTAAATCCTCCGCTGGACTTAATGGGTTGCGCCATCTTAGCACTCAACTCCAATTCTGTTTCAGTATAGGAAATTCAAACTCAATAGGACTCCTCAAGGATCTTGGAACTCAAAAGAGTACTAATATCCCATCTGGGGAACCTTTCTTGGCCGGACAGACACGTGGATCGGAAATGGTGAATTGCGGACCGGGAGCATGCTGTGAATTACAAGTTCAAAGTAGAAAGTGTGATCGAAATCGAGCAAGGAAACGCTCCTCCCTAGTGTCACGTATTTTTCTCCATAGGGGCAAAATACATGAAACTTTCCTGCAAAGAAGGTAGAGAGGAGCCCCCGGAGCCAGCTGTTGACAATGCACACATCAGAATGCATCCTCAGATTCCTGTGGATGACAATGAGGTGATAATAAAAGGGATAATAATAAGTTGGGACAACGAACAAATACAAGTGGGAAATCTATAGAAGTAGTACGGTAGAAGAAAATTGTCCGTATGTATTCCCATGCTAGCTTGGGTAAGAGACGGCCAAGCCGATGAGAGGTAAGGGTGAGAGGGAATGATAATGATGACTATTCCATGCACTCGAACGCGGGAAGAGTCCCGAAACCGGGAGGTTGATTATCAATATCTTCACGAACACTTGAAATCCAATTAATTGCAGGAGGAGCAAAGTACTGTGTTCAGCGATATCAGCGTCGCCTCTCGAGTCCAGCATCAATTCTTGTCTCCTCTTCGAAACTGAAGATGGCCTGACGATGGTGAATCTCTGATTTTTCATGTTACTTGCCCCATTTTTCTTGGGCCGATTTTTAAATTCTAAATCTTAAAATCGGAGCGTTTTTCTCCAAACCTATCATATTTCTATTTTCATCAGCGGCGTATCGTCCGGAGAACCAGGGGAGAGGGGGCACGTGGCCCCCCACCACCCCAACTTCTCAAGAATAGAAGTAAATAAATAGGGAAAAGACCCCAGATATGCATGATATGGCAGAGTTTCCGAGCCCCCCCCCCTCCCCCACACACTTTTTCATTCATGCTACGCTTATGATTTTCATCGACGAGGTCTCTGCTCCTCGAACTCAAGCAATAAGCTAACGAAAGACAAGGTTTCATTCAAAATACTAAATAAAAAAAATCGTAATTTTCTTTCCATTTCCTTCGAATTACTGTATAGGAAATAACTGCCATGAATAAGCAATCCTCATCTTTTATTTCACTTTTTGTTACTATCCCACGTCAGCCTATTGGAAGTGGAACCAGTGAACCACCACGAATAGAAACGATGAATGAATTCATAATTTCTATTCATTTTCTATTCGACATTCTAGATTCATATAACTAAGGCTGTACTGAAGGCCACCATAGCCTGGTGGGCCAATGACGTATTAACATCTCATAGTCATCGCCGGTGCCGATTGTCGTCTAAAAGTTGAGGAGTAACAGAAAATCGCATTCTAATTCAATAAAAATAAAAATCCATCCCACAGGAAGGAACAGCTTGTGATTTTGGAGCGCTTGCGCACTGACAGCAATGAACGCATTCACATTAGAAGACCTTAAGAACCTGAACGCTGTTGATGAAGGAAACAGTAATTTACAAATGTCCGTAAATATTGTCCTGCAAAAGTATGATGAAAACTTGCATTGAAAATCTTAAAAAGTTTAAATTGCTATACAAGGATTCGAAAACGAATTTTAAAATAAAAACGTGAAACCACATTTACTTCTTTGAGAACGAAGGCCATCTAGATCAGGATCTGATCAGAGGTGAGTTTAGTTGTTTGGCGGGTTTCGAATTGCGAAACGATTGGCGAAAACTAGACTAAGGGGCAGATCTAAATCCCGTCAGAGACGTTAACAAAAATAAAGCTCTGATGGCAAGAAGTGGGCTATAACTAAAACCTACAACATTTTGAGTGCTAAAGTCATTGCGGAGTTGAGTTTAGGAGCAGTGTTTTATTGTTTCGAATTCACGTCAAGAACTACGTTTTTTCTTCTCTTGTCGGCTGCCTAGCTTCTCTCTGCTTTATCTCGAAAACGTTTCGGTTTACGAAAAATTCTGCCCAAACAAGACTTGTAGTCCAGAGTGTGCCCTAGCCAGTGGTATAATTTATTTTGGTTGTTTGATCTTATTTATGTAAGATAAACGTATGCAAAGGATAATGCCTCTATCATGCTCCTCCCTTTTCGTCAGGACCCCCCCCCCCCAGGCCCATTGTTGAGTACAGGAGCACGTGGCATTGCTTCTTGAATTCAAAGGCACT